>VDFB02075805.1:0-34006 GCA_007258455.2 Sequoia sempervirens | reverse complement strand
GAAAATAGGGCAAGAACCATACTTCACAGTCAAGCAAAAACCATAGAACCAACTACCTTTGAAAGAGAGCAGAGAACACAGTGAGCACAAGATGCTTAGAGGAACTAGAGATCACCCCACTACAAACAAGAGCCTCCATAAACTGCATAACCAAAAATGGAAAGCCACAAACCTCCAACCCTCTTCACTACCAACCAGAACCAATAACTAGAATAACACCAAGATGGAAACACTCTCCAAATTAGGCCAAGCCATTGACAACCCCAAGATCTTCAATAAAGAGACATCCCAAGTAGACAAAGTCTTGGGAATAGAGAAAGATTATAACAACCCCTTAGCCAAATGAAGAGGATCCAGGAGACCCAAAAAGGGGAACCACAACAACAGTTGGACCCAACTTAGAAATAGAGAGGATAAAGCAATGACCCCCTCAAAAACTTCCAAAGCTAAGAAAAATTCCCAGAAGCTAATCTCATCATCACAACATTGGTGAGGGAAACAAAAAACAGAGCACTCTCCACCCAAAAAGCACAGACAAGCCAATACAAAAACAAACAACAACTGCAAGTGACTTGCAACAAGCCAATAAGGTGTACACACTTGCCCACCAATAGTTTGGTCACCAAGCATAGGAAACCAACATAGAAAATTAGAGGGTCAAAGAGAATGAAGAGGTCAGAGGGAAAAGCCCCAACACGAGCATTCAAAAAAATCCTCTCAATGAAGTCGCATTTATATTGAAATCCTTAGACATGACATCCCCAACGAGATCCTAGCTGACATAAGTGCCCAGAGAAAGAAAAAGGGGCCAAAAAATAGTGCCAAAGGAAACACAATTAAAGACCCCTATCTCCAATTTCCAAGTCACAAAAAAAGGGAGGACAAAGGGAAAGAAAGATAGACCTTTCCCGAAGACAAAACATGGAGCTAGCAGGTGCATCTGCATCTTGAGCACCATCATCCTTAGCAACATCTTCACCAACAATTTCAAAATCTCCCCCGCAACTAGTTTTCCTACCCAGTCCCTTGCTCCCATTGAATCCCATTTATTAGTAAATTGATGTTCACAAAATAAATTTGTTATAACATGGAATGTTGTTGATTAGGGTAAAATAAATTTGATTTATAGATTATGAATAATAAACTATATTATTTGAATTCATAATTATAGAGAAAGATGATAAAAAAATTAGGAGTTCCTTGAAAAAAATACACTTGGTTGAGTATGATGGTCATATTTGAAATTGAGATAAGGATTTAAAATATATAGAGATAGATGATAAAAAAATTAGGAGTTCCTCTTCAAAATATTTATATCCCTAGTTAAAAGTGGCTAAGTACAATACCTAGAGTAAAAGTGGAAGATAAGATAAAGGAAAAGAATGAAGAGTGGAGAGTGAAGTATGTTACTCAATATGATAATGAAATTATTATTTATGTATGATTATTAAACAAGTTTTGAATTTTAAAAAAAATAGAAATGTTTAGGGGGGTAATTATTTATCTCAATATTTCTCATATGCTTAATATTCATCTAGACAGGTTTGTTGTTCTCTGGAGGTTGGGTTATTTCTTTTTGTTTTGTTGTGCTTTGGTGGATCTATGTGCCTTGCAACTTCTTATTTTTGCCTATGTGCCTATGGTTTTATTTTCCTATATTAATGTCTTGAACTAATGGGTTAGTTCCCTTTTAAAGGATTTGTAGTTTGCCTACTTTGATTTGAACCATAAAATTCTTGATTGGAAAATAATAATTTACCTCAATTAGGTTAAACTCTCCCAAATAATTTGGCAATAATTCAATCATATAATCATCTATCAACTTTCACCTTGTTGATTGCAATGGAATAGGGTAGCATTTAAAAACTCATAACTTTTACATCCCTTATCCAAATTTTAAAATTCAATATGTTTTGGAAAGGTGGTATAACAAAGAACAAAAATCGAAAAGGTTTTGTGAGAATCTCAATGTTCATCAAGAGCAATTTTATCTACGATACAACTCACTAGCTTCTTCCTAGAACAACAATTTTGACAAAAAGATAGTCCACTGGCTAAATTTATAAATACCTTAGATAAAAAAACATTTCAATTAATAGCTAGACTACCTAAAGAAGTGGTTGCAACATATTTGGTCATTTAAAAGCTTTAGAGTATTTTTTGGGCTAAGATAAAATAGTATGAACAAGAGCTTTGTCCACCGATCATGTCATACTATCCATGTGTAACTTTTAACTCTTTTTTTTGTACTTCATATCCACAGTATGAAATTTGTATAATTCATTCGATATCAAATATAACATTACATCATAATGCATCATTTCTTTAAGCACACTAAATGCTCCAAGGATAAAATCTACAAATACATTTGTTTATATCAACTATAGGATACCACTATAGAGTTCCACCATCTTAAAAAAAGTAGAATGGATGAATTAATCATCCTTCTCACCATTTAGCTCTTTGTTTTCTCTTGCATCATTAGTAGAATTTCCCTAGGATTCAATAATCGATACTTGCACATAATTGCAAAACTAGATTTTCACCATTATTCTCTTCATCAATAAATAATCATAATAATTTCCAAGCAAATTCTAGGAGGATAGGACCTAAGGGACTGTACCTAAGCCTCAGGTTCTCATCCTTGATGGTCTTGCCTACGTAACACGATAAGAGGCTTTGTAGTTTTCCTACTTGGATTTGAACTGTCACATGCTTGATTGGACAATAATAATTTACCTTAATTAGGTAAACCCACCCAAGTAATTTGGTAATAATTCAATCATATAATAATCTATCAACTTTCACCTTGCTAATCGTAGCAAAATAGGGCAACATTTAAACACTTGTAACTTTCACATCCCGTATCCAACTTTTAAAATTCAATATTTTTTAGAAAAAATGTAATGCCCAAACACATAATCAAGGAAACAACACAAAACTCTTTACCAACCACAATTTTTGTTGATTGAATCAAAAAAAATTCTTGTATTTCATGTGCTTCATTAGAACATAACAATAATTAGCCAAGCATCTATTGAGTTATTCCTCAAAATAAAATAGATAAGTATATGTTTTGATACTTCATACTTAAATTTACAAGTAAAAGCATAAACATATCACATAAATACCATCATTAAGATACGATGAATAAATCCAACAAGAGCTTGATATAATTCAGTCACATTTCATGCCTAATTTACTTTAACAAGAAGGAATGACATCAGATCTATAAAAATTGTACTAATTTATTTGACATCCAATATCAATTACAATAGCTCATTACATCACAATGCATCATTTCTTTAATCACACTAAGTGCTCGAGGACTAAAATCTACAAATACATTTCCTTATATTAACTATAGGATACCACTATAGACTTCCACCATCTTAAAAAAAACAATATGGATGAATTAATAATCCTTCTCACCATTTACCTCTTTCATTTTCTCTAGCATCATTAGTAGCATTTCCATATGCTTCAATAACTGATACTTGCACATATCTGAAAAACTAGATTTCACCATTAGTCCCTTCATCAATAAATTTAATCATAATAATCTCCAAGCAAATTCTAGGAGAACGAGACCTAAGCCTCGAGGGCTCATCCTTGATGGCCTTACTTATGTAATGAGATCAAAGGCTTCGTAGTTTGCCTACTTGGATTTGAACCATCAAGTTATTGATTGGCCAATAGTAATTTACCTTAATTCTATTAAACTCTCCCAAATAATTTGGCAATAATTTGATCATATAATCATCTATCAACTTTCACCTTGTTGATTGTAGTGAAACTAGGTAGCGTTTAAAAACTTGTAACTTTTACATCCCTTATCCAAATTTTAAAATTCAATATGTTTTGGAAAGGTGGTAGAACAAAGAATAAAACTTGGAAAGGGTTTTTGGATAATCTCAACCAATAAAGAGAAGTTGCATCTGCTATACTAGCTTCTTCCTAGAACATCAATAGTTGACAAAAAGATAGTCCACTGGCTAAATTTATAAATACCTTAGATAAAAAAATATTTCAATTAATAGCTAGAATACCCAAAAAAGTGGTTGCATCATATTTGGTCATTCAAAAGATTTAGACTTTTTTTTAGGTAAGATAAAATAGCATGAACAAGAGTTGTCTCCACCAGCCATGTCATACTATCCATGTGCAACTTTTAACTTCTTTTTTTAAAATTCATATCCACACTAATAGATCTTCAAGGTACATCTTAAATCTAGTAAAACTAATAGGAAATTTAAACAGAAGGTAACAAAATATAACTTTGACAACAAGGCCAACTCCTACCTTAAAGAACTTCAAATTTTCAAAATTCATGTACTCCTATGCTTGCCTTACAATTTCTATAAAAAAAAATCATTCACAAGGACCTAACAACACATATAGGGTTGAAACTCATAGATATCCATAGGCATAAAAGATCACCTACCTCATACATGATTAAAATACATTTAATTGGCATAAGGTTGTTACATAATAGGTACAAGTTAATTAAGAGAAATAAGCCAAACCAAGTTTTGCTAGTAAATTGCAGCAATTTAGATAATCAATATAAAGGACCTTTTCAATGGAGAAAAATTGTATGCTACAAACAATAACTAAATTCACAATTATCTCTGAGTTCAAAATAGAAATTTGAACTCAGACGCTTTTATGAACCTATACAATTAAGGAAATCTTATATTTAGTAAATAATATAAAAATTCTACATATACTATGCATAAGATAATTACTTCCCATGTATTCATTAAATATTAACATCATATTATATAAAGAAGAAAATATTATAATGTGAAAGGGAAATCCAACTTAGATAGTAAAATGTCAGATCAGTTATAACTGCAACTACTGTTTCAATTGAGAACTCTTGCAGACCATCAAGAAATTAATCAGAAAATGCATTTCATTTTCATATGTAAACCCAATAGCTAAAAAATTATGACGAGCTTCAATGACTAACAGGAAATATTGTTCCAAGATCAAGAGCTCTCAACCTTTAATATGTACTACATGAACACAATGTGAAGTATGCATTTCCAAGCCTATAGGACACAACCTGTAGATTCTATAATCCAACATTAATATCAGAGAATCACAATAATATGAATGTGCATTATGAGCTTCATAACCCAAATTGAATAGGCTTAAAGATATATACATTTTCCTATTGCATGTTGAACAGAAACATAATAATTAACTAAATTCTAATTATTAATGGTCCAGACTAGCTTGGCAACAAACACTTTTAAAGCTCTTTGATTTTGTTATATTTCTTCTCCATTTGTTTTTGATTAAGGAACAATTAGGTTTTAGACGGATCTTAAAACCCATCACAATATCAAAGCATGAGATAAAACATTGACACAACACAGAAAAAAAAACAAAACGCTGCCCACAAAGGAGATCACACAGTAACACCAGGGCAGAGCAGACAAAAAACTGACAAAAGGCCACAAGACACGCAACCACTAGGCCAAGTTCCGAAGGATTTTTGTCGCTTCCTGCTCAAGACTGTTCATGTTGAGTGCATACTTCTTAATCTCCTGGATGTTGACAAGCACTTGGTCAACCTTCCTTTTCAAGTTTGCTCTGGTCCTGTTGCTCGGTCCCCCACTATCTGGTTGCCCATCCTCATTATCCAAGTCCATAAACACAACAATTTTTACCTGATGGGCTTTTTCCAGGTTTTCCACCATGGTATTCATGGTCTGTGCAGTAGATTTCAAAATTTTATGGTTCATAATGAACACTTTGTGGAGAGAGCTTTTAATATTCCTCAACTGCTCCTCCATGTCCACCTGCTTGCCATCATGATTGCCTTTGAAATCCTGTAGTTCCTCCACCGTTTGCTTGAGGCATTCAACCATATACTTCTTCTCCTCTTCCATCCATAAATCAGTAGTCCGAACAATACCACTACCTCTGTTATTGTCATCCATGGCTTTCTCCAATTTGTTGTTCATCGCTCTTTGATTTAGCTTTATTTCCTTAATATCAAAGAACACCCATCTCATAAGTCTAAAATTATCCATCGCCCCATTATGGGCTATAGCAAGTACATTAGTGGGAAATTCTCACTCCTCCTTAAAATAATGATCCCCAACCTTAAGGTCCATAGGGAAGAGAGGTCTCTCTTCTCTGTCAGTCTTAGGGTGGCTGGAATATTCAGACAACGATTCCGACTGTGACTACTCATCATCCACATCATAGGAGGGGTCCTCCGACAATTTTCTCTTGCCCTTTTTCAAAGTGGAATCCCTAGGTTTACCCTTGTCCTTATCATCAACCTTGATCTTAGGCGACGGGGGCAGAGCCAGCATGGCTTTGAAATGATCATAGATAAGGACAAGCAATCCTTCATGAAGGATAGAATACCTAGTGGGGTTTTGTCTATGGTTTTTTAGATTGGCATTCAAAGAAGAAGCCAAGTAAAAAGGGAAGGAAATCCTGACCTGGTGCCTAAAGTGATTCAACAGAACGAAGTGATACCCAAAAACTCTAGTGTAGCAGCCATCCAAAGTGACATACTCCATAAGCACATTCAAAACCCTCCTCCAATGTGGACAATTGTGTCTGTGTCATAGTAGCTTCTGGAGGTCCTGCGTAATTCCTCCTTCTCAGCTTCCGACTTGGGGAATTTGTTGACCACCTCATCAGACTGCTTCCTGTCCCTATAGAATTTAATGCCATCCATTGAAAGGCCAGTGACCTCAGCAATCAGTTGTTCGTTGATAACCACATGTCTACCAAACAAGTTTATCTCACCATTCTTCCAATCCTTCTCGAAGACCCTAGTCACCTTCGGATCCCAGCCATGGAGATTTTCAATAAAAATTGCAATGCCACCATTCTCCAACTTCTTCCAAAGCTTAGGATTATTCTTCAACTAATCAAAGCTAATCGGCTCCACTCTGCGACTTTCGCCACCCATCGTTTCGCCAATAGAAGTAGAATAGTCCATAAACCTGTAGAAATAAATTCCTAAACTGCCCATAAAACAAATGATAATAAACAAAAACTCAAATCCATACAATTTCTTGTATGAGATACCTCCAGAGAATTTTTTATTCATAACAGTACCCTTTAAATACAACCATGATAAAATTTGAAGATAATTAGTGGAATAAGAATAATCTTAGATTAGGGTATAAGAGAAAGAACTAGTTAAGCAATAATCTAGTAGATGCCCATCCCAACATAAATACAACTATTTATTAATATATATGTTCATATATTAAATAAAAATAATAAAACAATGTAATTCTTGTGGGAAGCATCATTTCTAACCCTTTGAGAAAATCTGCACATATAGCAAAAAGTGCTTGGCAGAACAGGGTATTAGTTGTCCTTTCGTGGAGGATTTATTTGGAAATTAGACTATGCCCTTCAACTTCAGTAGACTACAAGGCTGAGTGATCTAGATAAAAAATGATACGAATTAAACTAATAATTTTTTTTTGTATGTTCTTTTGTTCAAATAATTTTAAAGAAGTATTATTGAAAGATGTGGTGGGTAATTGAACGACTCTGAAGGTGCAACTACAATTGCAATATTTTCTCAATTGATCGCAACAAATTTTCCATTGTATTCCCATCCATCAACCTAAAATACTTTGGTTGTTCTTCCTTGACTTAGTATTTGTTCCCCAATTCTTGTTTGGTGTCTAATTCATGAACCCAAAGCTTATATTTGTTGCATCATTGGAATTTTACTTCTCACTATAGTGGAGATCAATGTGTGCTGTCTATCCACCAACTTTTCTTCATCCTTTATTTCTAGTCTTATTGTGGAGCAATTCATGTCTAGTGAAAGCAATTTTCCACCTCTTATAAGCAACTTTTTCTAGTCTTATTGTGGAGCAATTCATGTCCAGTGAAAGCAATTTTCCACCTCTTATAAGCAACTTTTGCTGAAGCTAAATTATAATTTTACCTCATTATTGGGGATGCTTGTTCCTCATAGAGCATACTTTCTACATAAAAGATGTTGCAAGGTGTGTATCTTTGGTCTCCTTGTGTTGTGCAGCACAATGTTTGGGTTCATGACATGGATTAACCGCCTCTCATGGATTCAATTCTGGCAATTGTATCAAGCATTAATAGGTTGATCTTTTGGTGCAACGACAACCATCTGTGCAACAATTCATATCAGAGCCTAGCTCATGGGTTCTAACCCATCGCTTGCTTGGGGGGAGGGGGGAATTGTTGCAAGGTGTGCACCCTTGGTCTCCTTTTGCTCTGTAGTGCAGTGCTTGGGTTTGTGACATGGCTTAATTGCCTCTCATGGACTTGTTAACTCTGGCAGTTGTATCGGGCATTAACAGGTCGATCTTTTGGTGCAATGAAAACCGTTTGTACAACAAAAGAGTTATGTATTCTTTTCCAATTAATTAAATATTTTCCTATCTTGTGGATTTATAGAAATTCTTGAATGTTGTCATGATTAAACCAAAAAACATATTAATTTTATTTATATTTTGTCTAGTCCATATCCTTTATTACACAAAGGTATGCTCTCCATTAGAATTTCCTCTATTAAATATTTGACATACTAGCTAATTTGGAGCACTAGATTGAAGATGGGCTAGATGCAAGATATTCATTTATATTTCAAGATTTTTCTAGAACTTTCATTTATTTGCATTGTAATTGATAAAGAGTCAGGCCTCCTTGATATTGTATCTTGTCAACATGATTGAGTCTTTATTTAAGAAAAATCGATTGAAAGGGAAGCTAATAGGACAAAAGCCTATCAGCCAAAAATAATTTTGAAACAAATAAATTTAGATGCAAATTAATTTTTTTTTTAGGAATATATGTTAGATAAAATAAATAAAATAAAGTATTAATTTACAGTCCCTTAATAGTACAACCATTCGAAAATAATAATAAAAATAGTCATTAATCCACACAATTTATTTATTTGTTTTTAAAATTATATAACAATATGTTTTATCTTCCTGATTCCACTCATTCAAAAAAATAACGACTTCCAGACATATTCATCAGCCATACTTTTTTTTTGCTACATTTTGGGACATTTTTATCTTCAAACATTAACTGTTTGTTACGTCCCCTTTTGTTAGTCAAATGCTCAGAACTTAAGGTGTAGTTGCAGCAAATGAATGGCATGGGGTTTACAAGTCTCAGGTTCCTCTGTTGGCTCCTTAATTATATTTAATAGGTGGTACATTTCCTGACTTGCAGCAATGTAGTTGGTAGGTGTAAGCCAAATTCCACACCCCTTCCAAGCATCCTCACAGAATCTGCCAAATTTGCATGAAAACCCTCCAAGCATGAATGAAAAATGGATTTTTTTTTAGGGTGTCTTCTGGGTTTTGGGTTTTCCTTTAATGTTGTCATGTCTCTTTTTGGGTAGGTGCAGCAATGAAAAGTGTAATGTAAACACCTTGGTTTGCATGGAACCTAACCTTAATAGTCAAGGTACCATGTTAAAGAGATGAATAATTTAGGTTTTATCTTAATAGTGGAGTGGGTAGTTGTCAAGTATAGATTTAATAGATTTATCAAGAATAACCATAATTATTATATTAAATCATTAAATTTAAATGAGGATATTAATGCTTCTATAAGCATAATAATCTTAGATTAATTATATTATCATGCATTCCTTTAAATGGTGTAAAGTGGATTGTGAGCTGATAATAACAATAAGATTAGTGATTTATCATTTTATAATCATTTGAAACAACATAAATCATTTAAACCTTTTGTATGCATAATCCCAAACCATTGAGGAACTAAACTTTCTCTAATTGTCTCTACTATATTTGCATTGTGAGATGTCACTAAAATTATAAAATTATTAGGAAAACATAAATGCATTGAAAAACATCCACAGTTAAAGATAGAATAAGGAACAAAGAAAGTACGTTGAATTACACTTACATTCTCAAGGAAGCCCCCAAAAGTGCCAAATAAATCAACAAGTCTCCAATCCTCCCTCTTAGGAGTTATCATAATTACTTTGGGAAATCAATTATCATTCTATGAACATAAGAAGAAAGAAACATTGGAATTTTCCTACACTGTCATAATTGTTAGTACAACATGCTAAACATAGCCAAAACAATATGGACTTAAAGTTAATATTTGAAGCATCATTTACAACATTAAACATAATATGCAACACTTGACATCACCAAGATAAACTTTAGTACCCTTATAGTCATGTCTAAATTCAAGGAATTTCTTTCAATAATGGTTGTAGTGTACCATAACATCTTGTATGCCACCAACCTCCAAATAGTCCTTGCTCTACACCTTCTCAATTAATACATTTTTATATGAAGTTGGCTAGGATGGCTTACAATATTATTATCACCAAGACAACTGTTTTAATGAGAGCCTACAAACAAAGTTGTCCAATTTTTACTTAGCAATTTTCTTTCCAATAGAAGATGTTTTCTCTTAAATTATATATAGTAATGAAGATATTTTTTAAATAAAATTATATTATTTTAATATGTTACATATTATTAAATTATTTATCCTTATAATTATTTAGTTAATTTTTGGTAATTCAATGATTGATAATAGTTGGACGTAAATTGATACATCTATAGTCAGTGATTTTCCTTTTTTTTTTTTTTTTTTTCAAAAGGTTAATAGCCTATATATTATATTAATAATAATAGTAAGTAATTACAAAAGTGCCCAAGAGGGCATAATTAAAAGAGTGCTCAAAAGGGTCTAATTACAAAAGTGTCTAATTTTCCTTTGAAAATTATTTTGGTTATCTTATATGTAATATCTTCATACTTATTATTTTCATTTTATCTACTTTCCATGGTTTTGAATATAATTTTTTTATTTTTATATTATATTGATTTATTTATTTTTATACAAATTTCAATTCTTATTACTTTTCTTTTTGCTTATTGAACTTACATGTGCTATGTTAGCTCTCCATAAAAAAATATATTAAACATTTTTTTAGCAAGACACACTTAGGATCATTATAATTTTGTTTTTGATAAGATGAACAACATTTATAGGGTGATGTATCCTTTACACAATGAGCCTCAAGGGCCAAAAAAGATCAAGTCCAAAAAATAGAAACCACTAACCAAAACAAAACAGAGACACAACAAACTAATAGCTGACAAGAACACCCCGCAGACAAAGCGACAGTAGACTAACTATTAGACTAATTTAGGATCATTATAATTTTGTTGATAGTTATATGTTATCTTTTTAAACATATAGATACATGATTAAAATAAGAAAATAAAAGTGTTAATATGAGATATCATAAATTCATGCCAATTTTTTACTCCTTTTGTAGGGACTTGTCCTACAACAATTTTTCGGGGAATGTTCCTGATTGGTATTCAGACTATAATCAAAACAAATTGTAAGGCTATCATGAACAATGTATTTAGAGAATGTATTTCTATTCTTTTTTATATATAATTTTATGATTAGTATTTTATGTAAATTATATTTTATGGAATTAAAAAAAAATAGTCTTATCCTCTTTATTTGTTATATAATTCCTTGTTTGACATTAGTTATATTTTTATTTACCTCCAATAAAAATATTTACCATAATAGATTCTCCCACTAAAATGTTATTTTCTCAGGAATTTGGCAAGGAATTCATTTAATGTCAATCTTGCTTCTCCAAGGTATGTCTAAAATGCACCTATTATTTTGGATTGTAAATCAAATAATATATTGACTATTACATAATTTTATGGAAGAAATATTCTTACTAATATAAATTATGCTTTATTTAAATAAGATAATGAATTTCTACTTATGAATAATAAATGTGTTATTTCTCATTGAATCAATCCAGAGGCATAGATTATCTTCAAAGAAGTTTCAGATGTGTCCCAAAATACCAAAAGAGTAAGCTTCTAGTTTCTATTATTTTATTTTTCATTATCATTACAATTAGAAGAAGACACATTTATTATAATTTCCTAAAATATTAAATAATAAAATTAGTATTTAATTATTTTAAAATACTTTAATTTTTTTTTTTTAAAATAAGTTAATCCCGATAATATTTCACCATTAATCAACTTTAAGAAAAAATGTACTTACCTAATATTTTATTCACAAATTCACGCTTGTAAGAAAATAACACTACCATAATAATTTTTTTAATTTTAATTAATATATATATATATGATATAATTCTCTTGATATCACCATTATTATAAGAAACTCAAATGTGTCCTTGAGTATTTCAAAGATTATTTCTACTTGGAATTTGTTTAAGATAACTTCAATATTCTTAATATTTATATAAAATTGGATACTTATAGACCTTATGGTTTCATGTCAATTTTTTTTTTTTGAATATTCAATATTTATGGACTTATTGATCACATGTTTAAGAAATAATTGTCAAATTTACTGAAAAATATTTTAGAGAGTCTTGGATGGTTATTTAGTGTAGGGGTAATTTCAATGTTATGCTTTGTAAAGAGGAAGATTCTAGCAGAGTTGTAAACATCTCTAAATTTTAATACAATTTCACTAAATTCAATAGTAATTATGGAATCATTGACATCATACCAAAAAATGGGATGTACACCTAATCTAATATAAGGTCAAATTTTAGTTAGATCATGGAAAGGTTTGATTAGTTTAAAATAATACCCTCTTAGCTAATGATTAATATTTTTTATGAAATAGTCATTCTTTCTAATTCTAGTTTTATCAGTTTTCAATTAATTTTTCGTTTCTTAAATGTCAAGATCCAAACAAGTTCCTATTGATGATGGTTTTAGAACAACCAACTTTGAGTAATAATAGATCGCTACTCCTCTTACAAAGTAGAGATTCCTACTCCAAGGTTCCATATAGTCAAGTCTTAAATGTAATGGATAACTTAGCAGTCTATCTGATTAGTTTAATAATGGGTCTTTTCTAGTAACCTAGAATTCATGAATACATTAATTCTTAGATTCAATCATGAATAACATAACCAAAAAATTTAGGTAGCAATAACCTATCATGGCCTTTTACTCGCTAAAGAAGTTGGGGTTACTAGGCTTTGGTTAGAAGGGGATTCCATCAATATCATAAATTGTCTCCTTAAGCTAAGTCCGCCGTCATGGTCCATTGCTCATTTAGTTGATGACACCCTTTCGGGTATGTGTAGGATCATCATGGAAAAAATAGGCCCTTAAGTGGCAAAAAAATCATAAAAATTAGAGTTAGACAACTTGACGTAAAAATTTGAATAAGTTATCTATATTATTTCAAAAATATGTAAGAATATAATCTGTAGCAAATTGAATTTAGTTTCTAAATGACTAGGTTCTTTTTTTTTTTTTTAAATCTATTTGGTGAAAATTTGAAATTTCAATGCAGTAGTACTTAAATTTCAGGGAAAAAATAAGAAGTAGGTGTTTGTCTGACCACCCTAACCACAATAAAATGATAATATTTTTTATAATATTTTAAACATAAGTAGAGGACTCATGTCCGGATGTGATGCATATTTTTTTGTATTTTTTTCCAAGTAAATAATTAATTATGAATTTTTTATTACAACTTTTAAAAAATATAAAAACTTGTATGTCTAACCACCTTAACTTGGTCAAAATTTCATGAAATTCATTTTTTCTTTTTTATTCCTATAGTATGTGAACATAGAATGTGATGCATGCTTTGGATTCCAAAAATGTGATACTTGTTTGAAAGCTATAGATGTTTTTCAATCAACCTATCAATCAAGATTTTAGTCGTAATTCAAATAGAAAATGAATAATAATTATTAATTAAATTCAAAGTAAAGAATAATTTATATTGGTGGAAAGCTGAGAATCTCCTTTAAAAACCCTTTTTATTTCATCAATTTTGGGTTAAAAAAAAGTCATCAGCCACATACCCTACAAATACCCATCAGATCGCCACTTTTTGGCCCATCATGATCCTACACATACCCTTTACATCATTGATTCTTTTGTTGAGGTGAAAATTACTCATGTTTTTCGGGAGGCTAACTCTCTTGCTGATGGGTTTTCCAATTTGGGAGTGATGTCTAGTAATTATTGGCACACTTATAACGCCATACCATTTAACCTTCAATGTATCTCTAATAATGACCAAATGTCATGTCATGGTAGCAGATATATGAAGAGATAAGTTATTTTATTTCCTCCTCAATTGGTTTTTGAACTTTGAGTTCAGTGCTTGCTCATTTAATAATTGCTTTTCTGTTGATTTTGAGATCATGGGTTGGGAGTTAAGGACTAGCGGTACTTTGATTTTCAAGATCACATGGATTGTGGGTGTTATTTCTATTTGCTTTTGGATTGTTCATTTAACCCTTTCTGTGTAAAAGAACAAGGTGCAGGTTGTGAGTAGGTTCTTTTTGTCCACCATGGGAGGGGCTCACTGTAGAGTGGAGCTTCTTTCTTGCAACAAATTCAGAGGGAATGAGACCATTTGGGAACACTTGGAGAAGGGTGGTGTTTGCCCCTATTTTCTAAGGCTTCATGGTTCTGATTCAGAGGTGACATAGGCTTTTGTGAGTGGCTGGAATAATAGAGTTTTGCATTACCAAGGTGTAGAGGTCAACATCACTGAGATTACTGATCTTCCAACTAAGGGCATGAAGTTTTATAGGGATCAGGTTATAACTAAGACTTTCTTAACTATTTTTTTCAAAGGCATGGAGAGGCAGAAGCTTAGGTGTGTTGGTAGTGGAGGGTATGCTCAGAAATCTATCAAACCACTCTCGAGAGACATTGCCCTTGCGATTATGTAATTCTTCATGCTAGAGGGAAGGTACTCTGTGATTTATGGTTATCACTTCATGTTGCTTAATCATTTTTTTCATAACAATCCGATTTTGTTCCCCTATTACTTGCTTGTTTCTATGGAAATCAGTATTGATGATCATAGAAAGAAACCTAGGAAGGCTATTCTTCATGAAGGCCTTATGAAACTTATAATTGATCACATTAAAATGAAGCTATTACATGTTATTCCTAAGCTCTCTTCTACTCAAAGAAAGGAAGACAATAATTATGGTTATGAAATTGGTGAGTCAGCGGAAGAGTGGGACGGTGACTATGAGGAAGAAGACTCTAAAGATGATGAGTTGTCGGAGGATGAGGGGAACTCTGAGGATGATTATGAGGACTCAAAGTCTTGGTCTAAGGGTTAGCAATTTCATTCCAGGAACTTGAGGATGTGATACAGATGCATGACAGGGTCATCTCTAATAATATGGATTCTACCAAGGTGCTCAAAAATATGTTGTAGTTCTTTGTTGTTGTTTTTGGTTCTTCAACCTTTTGTATTGTTGTTTTGTTGTTGGGTTGCTAATGGGTTGTCTAGCTAAATATCTTTTGTCAGCATTTTTGACTTTTTTCGGCTACAAGTGTTCATTTTTCTCTCTTTTTAGCAGCTTTCCTTCATTGTAAAGGGATTCAGGGTCCCTTCAAAACCTGATTTTCCTAATAAAAAACATAACCAAAATTTTAAATATTGACATGTTCTTATCAAACATACAAAAATCTTAAGAGATCTATTTTTTTGAAGAAAATATTAAATTATTTGATTAAAGAAATGTCAAAAGAAGATTAAGGTTGAATTAACAATTGAAATTAAATGGAAAATTATAAATCTAATTCCATTTATTAGATTTGAATGGTTAAGAAAAATCAAGGAAACTAAAATTACATTGATCAACATTCACACAATTATATGTGATAATGAGGAAACTGAAAACAATAGGCATAATCATTTGATTTCCAAAATTTAATTAAGTTAAAAAACTTCAGTAGAGTATGCACACTAAAAGATGTATAAGGTTTTTTGTAATTCAAAATGATTTCTAACCCCTAAAAATGTTTCAAAAACAAATATAAATAGGAATTGAGAATGTTAAAATTTATGGATCTAGAAGAGTTTAATTAAAGATAAAATAGAGGTAGACTTTCCTTGATTGAAAACTTAACTATAACTAGCTAAAAATTGAAATAAAACTAACTAAAAGTTATCAATTAAGTAGATAACCCCACACCACTTCAACACATATCAATCTGAGGCATTGATTTAATAAAAATATTAATAAAATTAATAAATAACAAAGTAAAGACTCTAGTGCATCGAACAGTAAGGAGCAGGTTCATTCTGTGGAGGCTAGGGTTAATATCACAAAGGAGAATTAGTGCAGGGCTTCAAGAAGGATTGCTAATTTAAAGAATCAAGGCTTGAAGGGTGGTAAGAAGGGCAAGATGGCTACCCTAGAGCTAGTAAAGGATATAGTAGATGTGGTAATTGAAGATTCCCCTGTTCGCCATCCTTGTCCCCGTGGGGAGGATGATAGGGTCCTTGGAAATGACAAGGCCTCAGTTGAGAAATCTATTAGTGATGGGGTTGGGGTCAATCCCAACATTGGTAAGTTGGAGCCATTGAAGGTTAATCCTCTCTCTGAGGATTTTACTTACTTGAATGATGATAATACCTCCATATTTGAATTGTTGGATATGGCGCAGTTGGGTGTCACATGCACATTTAAGCTCACTAAATGGTTTCTTCAAGAATTTAACAAGGTTAATATTAAGATTAGAGGCTTGAAGGAAAAGATGGTGAACTAGCCGAAGGCCTCCTCTTCTAATCTTCTTATTGAACAGTTGGTTGACTTGGAGTGTTCCTTTACTGATTTCAAGACCCAATGTGAGAATCGTCTTGCTAAGATGGAGGGAAAGATAAAAGAAACACGTGAGGACATCAAGAAATTAATGTAGGTTAGTCATTACTCCATTAAAAATAGTGTGGATTCCTTGAAGGTGTTGTTTGATAAGATCAGTCAACTAAGGGAAGACCAAATGTATTTTGTGGATATGCTTGAGAATGAGCAAACATCTAAAGGAAAGGGGAAGAAGGCTATGAAAGATGAGGGTAGAGGACCGTGCACTCATACAAGGGGGAATCTTAGGAATTCCTTTGATTTCTATAGTTTCTACAATTTTTACTATCACTGTTTGTGTGGTGATAGTGTGTTTTCCTTGTTGGTCAGTCTAGCGATGTTGGGGGCTATGCCCTATTTCAAAAAGGATATTTTCTTGCTCTGGAGACTTCAAGCATGGTTTGCTCGAGGGTTATACTTTTTGCATTGGTAATGTCTATTTATTTTCTCTTCTTCCTTTGATGGTTTAGGGTGTGGTTTTTTTTTGGGCTACTTTTGAGGTAGTGGTTGTTTTGGCACTAGTTGGAGTTGTTAATGAAGCTATTTTGATAAAGTTGCACCTGTTGTATGAGGTTTCCTTTTTGGTTAGCTTTGTTGAGCCTTAGTGGCTTGTTTTTGGATGGTTCTCAAAGCAGTTGTGGTCTCCCATATTTTGAGAATTTCTCTTTTGTTGAGGTTGCTTTCAAAGTTCCTCTTGAAGACCCAGGTGTTGCCCATCGTTGCAAGTGTTTTCTCTCTACTGGAGTGTTTGCAATATTTTTGACTCTGTAGATGGAATCTCCTATTGAGGTGGAGTCCTCTCCTTTTGAGATGGAGATGGGTTATGTGGGCATGGTGGGTTGCTCTTGCTTCTTTAGATGGTATTCTCTCTTGTAGTTCCAATTAAGGTGGAGACCACTCCTATTGAGGTGGAGCTTGGGTATGCTGGAGAGTCTTTGTTGTAGTGGTATGGGTTCTCTTAGTAACTTGTCCTATAGAGGTGGAGGGACAAATTGGATGATGGGGTCTATATACTCTTTCAGAATTTATGTTGTTTATGTCTTAGGGATTGGTTATCAGAGATATATAATTGTTGTGAGAGATTTATCTCAACATTTGTTGGTTTTAAGACTCATTAAAACCTGCTAGTACTGGTTTGAATTTTGGACTATCTTGTCCACCCTTGGGGTGATTATTGTGGAAGGCTATTGTGTTGTTGCTTGGAGGGTGGCTTGTTGGCTTGTTCTATTGGACATGAGATCATTTCTGCTTGTGGTTTTGGTTTTAGGTCCCAATAAAACTTGCATGTAATTGTCTGTTGGTTGCGTAGTTTTTTCCACCCTTAGGGTGGTTGCTATTACTAGCTACTAGTTTACATATTTGTTGTTGTTGGTTGTTGTTTTATAGATTTGTTGTTGTTGAGCTACTATCCTATTTGCATCTTTATGGGTGGCTTGTAGGCCTACTCTATTGGTAGGATGCTTGTTTATTGTTTGTTGCTTTTTCATGGTTTAGTTCTGCTAGCTGTGAGGCCTATTTCCTATTGTTGTCTTATTTTTTTTCTATTCCTTATCTTGTTGTACTTATTGTTGAATCTTTCATGATGTAAAAAGGATTAGGGACCTTTCAAAATCACTTCTTACTCAATAAAAAACATAAGTGGTCCACTATTCTAGTTGAGCATTGAGCTCTTCCTTTATATTTTCTCATTTTTTGCAAAATGGTAGAAATGACTATTTATAAAGATTTTTTTCTTCCTCCCAGGTCTAAATGCCAGATTCACCTATCGTATTTAATAGTCTTCAAGTGTCGTATCATATTTTTTCCTATCAATTAATGGAATAGAAATTTGTGCTATTTTGTTCCCTTGTTCATTAGTTTTTGTAGTTGAAATCCTCCTTGCCCTTTTCTTCCTCTTATTAGTATATTTTCAATAATCCTCTACAAGAATAGAGAAATATTCTTCCTCTACTTGAACATATATTATTTTCATTTTTTGGATAGTATGGTTGAGTCATATTGGGAGGATAGAGGTTCCTAATTGATTATAATATGAAGGGTAATGAGAGGTCATCCTTTTCTCTTCATATTGAACTTCTTGCTCTTTTTAATATGGGGGAGGGGAAGGATAAGAAGAAGGAATAAATTTAGTATTGTTCGAGGCTTGAGAGTCCTCATGGATGTCTTCTCCTTGTTTGTCTTCAAGTTTTGTTTCTGTTTTCTCAATATTCTCTTCTTGTGCAACCTCAATTTTCTCTTCATTTCCACTTTGTCACACTCCTTTCTTTGTATGTGGAGGTGAAGGGATATAAACATCAAGTGGTAATGGAGGAGGGGTTGGAACATGAAGGGGAGGAATTAGAGATGGATGAGGTGAATCTAAATTGGGAGTGGTGGGGTAAACTGAAGGAGGTGGTGACGAAGATGGGAGAGGAGATTTATGAGGTGGAGATGAAGAAAGGGTTGGAGTATGATATTTGTGAGGAGGGTATGCAAATAAAGATTGTGGTTGGGAAGAATTTTTTTCAATATGAGTATCCTAAGTGTGTACTCTCTTCCTCCTTTGAATAGGGACTTCCTCTTCTTCTTTACTAGTTTCTATTAGAATTATTTTCCCATACTCATTTTTTAAGTTCTAGATGCCTTAGATGTTATCTTTTCTTTTTTCTTTGTGGCTGCAACACTAGATGATCCTCCTCCCTCTTATGGTTTTTGTTCTTAGGCCTTTCAGAGAGGTATAATAGGAAATGGTTGAACTAGTCATTGTTTAGAAAAATTCACTCCTTTTGTTTCCCTATTCTCAATAGATGGATCTTCATCCATTGAAAAATATACATTATGGATGGGTAGATTGAATACTCCTTGGGTGTTGTATATAGGATTCAATATTTTCTTATCTTCTATCAAATCCTTTGGTACTTTAGCTATGTTGTAGGCCTTTATCAATTAGAAATATTTCCTATAATGGTTCATCAATTTTACCTCATACTCATCTATGTAATTAGCCTAATGGTATTCCAATGCAACATCATGTTTGCAATAGGACCCAACAATCCAACTAATTTTGTAAATTAGATCAAACTTCTTTCTTGGTTCATTATACAAATTAATATTCCATGCGGCCATATTAGCTTCAACTATCTTTGTTGTTTGTATATTTGCACAAGAATATACTCCAACCTTAATAGGGAAGGAGTATCTAGATTTATGCTTTTTGACTATCATTTTGTGTACTTTTACTACTTTTCTGTAAAGCTCTTGTAAAATAATCCTATCACTAAAATACCTAGATAACTTATAGGGTTCCTTGTGAAAACCTACTACTAGGTGATATATATAAAGGTGTTGAACTAAATATACTATTTTCTCCAGTTCTTCAATTCAGCTACAACTTCCATAGAGATTTTATTTGAAAATTTATTTTTGATCTCTTTGATAATTTTATACATACAAGCATCATTCACCACATAATAATTATTTTGGATTTATTCCAATTGTATTTGAGGATAATGGTGATAGATTTTTGTTTCTCCAAAATGAATGGATTCCACTCTTCTCAATCCTAGCAAGGTAGCCTGATAGGAAAAAAAATACACCAAATAAGAGGTCATGTAAAAATTGGTTCTTTTCAAAACATCTACTAATCGGTCATGCAAATTATCGCTAATAATAGTGGTCCAAGTAATCTTCTTGTCAGAAGAAATATTCAATATGTAGTAACACATCTGTGGATGAAAGTCTCTAGCATGGGTATCCATACACTTTGTTGAGGAGAACAATCAAATCTTTGGAATCCTCTCTAAATTCACTCCCGTGCTATAATTTTTCCATTTTTAGTGCTAAATTCCCTGGATTTAGAGATAATTGGTTGTTGATGAAGTTAACACATGCAATTTTATTTTTCTCATAGCAGGGTAGAGCTTGTTGAACACTAATGTTCCCATATTTTGGAAAGGTGGGAATACCAAAAACTTTCTCTATAATGTCAAATATTATGTCTAACACCACTTCTCTTGATGGTCCAATGATATTCATTTGTTTGTGATCATAATACTATGCACATGTTACAACCAATTATGGGGACTATACTGATATTGGAAATATAGCTACTTCCGCCAATCCTCATTTTTCCAAGGATATTGTCATAGTTTTTTGTCTTCCATTTGATGAACTCTTTCCAATAATTCATCCATATTCACATGTCCCAATTCAGTATCTCCAATAGTTGTCTATGAGGAGAACTTCTTAGAAGGTGGGTGGTATCCTTTGTATTCGTACTTCATCCTTGTTCCTTCTTGCATGCTTCTTGCATTTCCAACAAACATTCACTAGGGAGGAGATATAGTTTATATCAAGAAATTTCATATCTTCTATTATTCAAACATGAAAAAGTATTTACTATCATTCTTTAGGTTTTCCATCAATTCATGTTCTTTAGAGTGATAACCTTAATTTTTATACTTAGTAAAAAACTACATTTTGTCAAGAATTGGTTTCAATAATACCTCTCGATTTATATTAATTTCCTTTAGAAAAGTCACATTTCTTTATCTTGGAATCCTTTCTTTGAATTTATAATCTACATCAAGTTTCAAGAATTGAAGAAAACCTTTGTCATTTGTTGCAAAAGATTAGTGTGTTAAAGAAAATATCTAGTCCCTGATTTCAAAATTCTTTATTATGCTTCGAATTGTGTGATCTTTTGAGGATTGGGCTTTAGGGATACGATTTGTCTCTTATCTTAATTGGTTTTAAATGTTAATATTTAAGCAAAATCTTTGATCTCTAAAAGTCTTTCTTTTAAATGAGCTATTAATGTTAAGACTTGTTAAGGAAAATTATATGAAGGATTGAGAATCGAGAATAAAGTTTACTACTTGTGAAAGACCTATCTTAGATTTTATGGTGAAGGACTAAACATCGAATGTAGATATTTTCATACCAAAATTGAAAGGTTAAATTTTTAGTATCAAGGTTTGGCGATATCCTTTAATGTATGGTTTTAAGATAATCAGATCTTAAGGAGAACCTTTAATAACCAATGATCAAAAAAGGTATTAAAGTGGATAAGTAATGGTCCATTAGGAATTGGGGTTCAAGAAGATGATCAAATTTTTATTTTAAGAAGGCCATTAAATTTTTTGGGGGTCTAAAATTGTCAAGGTGTGACTGCTCAAAACAACCTCAATTGGCATGTCAAGTAAAAAGGGGATTCAAAAATGGATTGAAACAAAAAAGGAAGTGAAGGACTAAAAGAGGAAAGGAAAATAAAAGATGTACACAAAAACAAAAAGAGAAAAAAGGAATCCAAAATTGAACTGAATGAACAAAAATGAGAAACAAAAACCAATGGACACCCAAAACCAACAAGAAGAGGAAGAGAAAGAAAAAAACTCACAAAGGAAACCACCTTTAAAACCAAAACAAGAAAGAAATGAATTTAAACCTAGTTCAATGGAAGATTTTGGAGGATGAGTTGAAGTAGACAAAGAAAAGAAAAAAAGCCAAACATGAACAACACACGACCAACAAAGACACAACACAAACAAGAAGAAATAGCACAATTTGATTATTGAGCACCAAAAGCAACTATAGCTCAATTTATTAAAGGTAAGTGAATATAAATGAGCTCAAATGAGGATATAAAGCCATGAAGCACACACCCAAATGGCCATCAATGCATGTTAGTGGAGTAAATTTTATACTAGAGTGGTTGGTGGATGACAAGACATGTGTCCCATCAAGGGTCATAGATTGGATTAACGGTGAGAGTCATGATGAAATTCAAAGCACTAACGTTCCCAAAATTCCAACAATTGGAGAACAACCAAAAGGGGTCAAGGATCGTACCTAACAAGGAATTCATGCCCAAAGAGAAAGCCCTAAAACCATGAAAAGGAAGGAAACAAAAAGGAACAAAGGAACAAACCAAAAGAAAAAAGTAGACAAAAAAGAAAAAAGGAAAGGGGGGGCATTTTGGCATGCCAAAATTAAAATAGGGGCGTGGGTGCAATGCACAAAAGTTACCATTTAATTTTTAATAAATGTGGTTTCGGGATCTATATTTTCTTGTTTTCTTAGAAAACGTGGTAATAAGCACCATAAAAAGGAGTATCTAAAATCTAAAAGCTACCAAAAAATAGGTTTTGTTAAAAATTATATTAGGACATAGAGTAAATACACCTTCAATTTTTTTTTTTAGGAAAATGTGAGAATTGAGAATTACATTATTAGGTTGAATGAAGTGGTGATTTTGAAAGGAATAGATCAAGCATGTTTTATAACAACATAATATATTTTCTAAGAGATTTAGAAGTTTCAACTATTTGAAGAGATATTTTTGAGACAAAATTTGAGGAAATCATGATTAAAATAAAGTGATAGAAATATTTTTTTTTACAAATTTCCATTATATCTAGGAGATCTATAAATAGAATATTATTGGTAGAACCATGTTTTTTCTTCAATCCACTCAAGACTTTATATGTGTAAGGGAAAATGGATAACCCTTTTTGGTAGGATATTATTGATTAAATTAGTATTGAGACTAGTTTTGTATATATGATATTAGTCTTAAAATACCCTACTATAGTGGTTTTATGTCTCAATAATATCATGAAATTTTTTCTTTATAGAGGCACTAGAGACAAACAAAAAATTATTTTGTTTGTTTGGGATGTTATCTACAACCTAAAGATGTATTGTGGGGCTATATTTTTTAATTTAATTAGCCAAAATTTTGAACTAAGGGCTAAGAATATTTGGGGTTTTTTTCGCAACCTAATTCTAGAAGTGGTATAAGATATTCCAAAGTAAAAATTTAAATAATTCAATCCCAAGTGTATTTTGACAATTTGTAACCCCCTTTAGGTTCAAATATATGGAGTTTTATTTTATAATATAGACATGTGATTACCAACCATCTCACATGGGAGATATTTAATGATGGGAAATCTCTATTCTATTGGAATGGTTTTCCTAAATTTTTTAATAAATAATATTTTATAAAGGATATGTTATTTTTATTAGAGGCATGGATATGTATATAAAGGGTGTTGTCATAATAATGGGTTACACTTTCTAGGACATCTTGATTTTTGCTGAAATCACATATTTTTAGAAAATATAATGATTTAAGCCTTGAGAGGTTCTATATAAAGGATTTTAATTGGAGAGGGTTTGATCAAAGCCCCTTTGATCAAACCCCCTTGGATAGAAACCTGCTAGTTTTAAACCATACCTATAATGGAGTCTCCTCTACACCTATCAAAATGTTGATAAGAAAACACTTTTGATTTACCTTTTGGAGGATCAAATGAATTCATTTAAAATTTATGTTTTGTAAGCATGTAGTTCTTTTTATAAGCTTCCCAAAAAGTATAATTTTAAATATATTTAATTTAATTATTATATTTATTTTTTATTTCTTGTGAATGTAGGTTTTTCACCAAAAATCAAGCTCTCTATTCCACACATGTGGAAAAATAGTAGATTACCAAAAAAAATCTGAAAATTATCTTTTCTCTTGGTATTGATGTCCTTGATCCAACAAAAAAATTGAATTTTGATACATACACAAAAAAATGTGTTATACAGTAAACCTATGTCTAAATTGTAATTGGTTTGACTTCAAAATTTAATTAAGAAAAAAAGATCAATAAAACACTATGAAACCAAATGAAGGAGCTAGATATCGTAGTTACAAATTTAAATTCAAAAAACTACAATTTTATCCTTCATAGAAAAAAATGTGTTATATAGTAAACATCACTCTTTAAAAAATGTTGTTTACTGTTAAAAACTAGTTATCGAAGGAGATGGAAAAAGAAAGGAAAATTGATTCCAATTTTTTAATATATATATATATATAATCTATAGACAAAATGTCACAAATCACTAGTTTGCATCATCTTCAAATTCCTCATGGTTTAGCAGCTATAGGTGTCCAAAAGTGAAGATTTAGTTAAAAAAGTTCAGTTTAATGTCAAGTTTGGCCAAAAAGTGTAACCCACTATTGTGGAATCACCCTTAAAGATTAATTTATCACTTATGTTTAAAATTATATTCCCATGTATGAATAGAAAATTTAATAGAAATATATTTTCTTAAATCATAGAAAAAGAACTTAAGTACTAGTTAACTCAAAGGAAAGTATTTTTCAATAAAAAAATAGCAAACCTTAAGATAGACTAGTTAGGACTCTAATCTATAATGTCAAATTTTCTTGAGTCCCTTCCCCTAGTCCCTTCCCCTTTTTCCCTTTGTCATATTTGACCCATTTGTTGATAACCAATCTAATAAAATTTATAGGATTTTTCTAAGTGTCAAAAGGTATAAAGATTCATAAAAAAACTAAGTTTGGGGTTTATGCATTTTTTTCATTAGTATTCATGTGTATGTAGAGTTTTATAGTTCCAAGAGTATCTATATCTAAATACTTTTATTATTGATCTTGAATTCCCATAGAAAACCCTTTCAAAATTTGTGTAAATCTTTTTCTCAATGTTTTGGGTTTTAGGGTTTCCTTAATTTTGTACCTATTACCTTTTCTCTCCACTTCCTTGACCCCAAGATTTCATTCTAAAAAATAGGTTAAACGTTGATTTTTTCAATCTTATAGAGTTTCAATATTTTTATTACTTAAATGCCACTTCCACCAAGCCTAAGGGTCTAAAATCCTATTGAAATATTTGTAAAATTTTCCTAAGTACATTATTTTAGAGCATCCAATCCCTTCATCCCTTTAACCCCATGTTTTACTTGTCATCTTGGTCATACCTTCCCTAAAATTTTAATATTTTTTCATTTCTCACTATGCATCCCATTTCAATTTCAAAGTTCCTCATCCCTCATGTCCTTTATTATCCATTCCTTTCATCTCCAATTCCCTAATTCTCTAAAACCCCACTACATTTTACTCTAGAAGAAATCTAATTATATTAGAGTCAAACTTTTAGGCATTGCCTATTCATGTAACTCTTTTTGTTCATATTTTAAAGCTTGAAAATTCATTAATCCTTTGTCAATACTTGTCAGATTCATACTTTCAATCTCCCCTTAACTTGTTACCAAGTTAAGCTTCTTCTTGAATCCTGGTCCTAACTTACCCAAAATATTTCCTTTGTTAGAGTTCCCTTGTTGACCTTCTCCCTTTCCTCATCCATTCTAGCATGAATTCCATGTCAACCTTCATTCCTTGGAATGTGGTACCAATTTCATCCACCCCTCAATTTAGTTTTAAATTCCTTCCATTTAATGTTGTAGCTCCCACCTACCCTCTTTGATGACCTAAAGCTCGATTAATGAAATAATTTGGTCCTAAAACTACTAAATTCAATTTAATGGTGAACAATAATCAATGTTCATACCATATTTCAACCTTAGACACCCATCTTGTGCAATATTTATCCTTGGTCATGGATTTAATGTTGTTATAATGTTGCGGGGTAGGGTTTCATCTTGTAGTGTATATTGTGATGTTTGTATTTTTTTAGAGTACTAATTAGTTTTTATTCCTATCACAAAGTAGGTGTTAAAGCTATTTACGGTTCTATTCATTCAAATTCATTTTTAGGAAGGTAATAGACTTTGTTGAAGTACCAAAAGATAATATGGTAGAGTATATTATAGATGCAATGTCTCTAGTGTTGTATATACATTTAAAAGGTTATTTATTAATATAGTAAGGTTTCTCTCAAAACAATTGTTGTGGTGAATATAAATTTGGTTTGACAAATGTGGAAACATTTATGAAGAATTTAAAGTTATTGTAAAGGTCATTCAATATTTACATATGAACATATGCAACTTTATTATGGATAGTTAAGTATGTTTTATCTTTGATAATCTTAATTTGATACATTATAATTCTTTGATCAATTATTTTACACTTTAATTTTCACTAAAATTCTTTGTGTCAACTTGAATCTATACCCATTAATAGGAATTAGCCTAGGAATATATTTATTCAATCACTCATTTAAAGAAAAATAATTAAACAACTACTTTCAACCTTGTTCTAACTTTATGCAGTTCACGATTTCATTATACATGGGGAATAATAGTTATTTAAAAATAAATAAATTGTGTATCTTTCCCCCACATTTTTCTCAATTTGTAGATGTTAAAATCAAATATAGAGAGGTATTAGGATAACTAGTTTCTCTCATTTAAATGAAAATATTTGGAGTTGAAACAACATCTTGGGTTTAGCTATTATTCTTTTCAAAAACTTATTTTATTCACACTAACATCTATAAATACCTTCTTGACTTTAAGTTGAGCTCAAAGTGTAAGAGAAAAAATATACTCTCATAGATTTGACCTTAAACCATCCATATTTTGTTGATGAACTAATTTTACTTGCTTGATGGCAACCTTGGCCTAGTAAGTAATATTTCATTCTAGGAATTGAAGAAATAGTTTTGGGACCCAATAAAATGGAATTTTCACTAAGCATGAATAGTCAAACACATAAAAACATTTCAAATTCATAAGGACTATGCGTGATTGTAGCTATTGGTTTTCTTTACAATGTTATTTTAATAAAGAAAAAATATCTTTCCATTTTTTGGAAGTGGTCACCCTATTGTAAGAACCTAAATTTAAATATTATTACCATGGATAGAAGAAGACATTGTGTAGATCAACCTACACAAGGAGGTAATTCAAGTAATACAAGAAACCAACATACTAAATGGAAAATAGAGCATAGAGGTTGCTCTTCATGACTAAATGATCAAGAGAAAGTAATCACCTTGGGTAGAGGAAATTCCTTTGTGGATTTGAGGGACAATTACCAATATACTTCTGATGATTCAATTGATCAAATACTTAGAAGGAGAAAACTAAATTTAGACGAGTATGATTTGAGATATAACAACACTTGAAAATTAATAGAACAAGTAGAGGTGAGCTTTAAAATAAAGATACAAGAAGTATGGAATATCTAAATTAGACATGGATGCGTGTACTAAGTTGACCAACTATAGTTTTCTCCTACTTGTTATCATAGATCAAGTAGTTTGATTAAACTTTCCATGATGTTGATTAATAGATACAAAGTGATGTTAATGGAAGCAAAAGGGAATTAAATGATGAGGTTTATTTACTTGATCAAGTTATAAGGAGACAATAAATTCAAGCTAAGAATAATAAAATAGATCAATTCCATGCTCATGTTGCAAAAAATAAATAAAAAATTCTAAAACATACACCCAAGCCTTGCAATAAAAATATTTGGAACTAGCAAGATGGAGGAGTAAAAATCAATGCCCATAATACTCATGCAGAGGCTCAAATATTTATACCATTTAGAAAATAGTTGGGAGTAGAAAGGTAAAAGAAGATTTTTTTGTCATATTGAATTATCCTAATGTATTTTTGAATGAGATCAAGAGAAATATTTTAAAATTTCAAGAAAATAATGTAGTGATGGGAGAAGATCATCTAAGGTTCTTCATTGATATCAATAATGAGTATGAAATTAAGGATGAAGATGTAATCATGAAGCTATTTATACTCTCTAGAGGAGAGTAGAAAATAGTGGTAGGAGTTTGTAAGTGTGTTTATAATGCAATATGAGGACAAGATTGACCTAAATTTTGTTATCCATGAGCTCACCAACATCAAGAAGAGCATCAATAATATGGCAATGGACTAAGTTGAGAGTTAGTTCATCCTCACCATGAGAAAGGGGCCTCAACACCTTAATAATAATGAGTCAATGTGTCTTGTGTTATATTGTGGTTATTTTGATTCTCATATTGGATATTGTTTAAGAGATAAAAACCCTCAAACACTGCCTATGCAATTACCATCAGTATTGAAAGTAATATAAGGGAATTATGAAAATAATTGAAGAAGGTAGATATAAAGATACAACAACCATATAGGATTATTATCAAAAACCTCTTTCAACTAAATAAAAAATTGGATAAAATAATGGGTTTTATGAATGACCTATCCTATAAAGTAGCATGAAATAAGAAAGGGATACCGCCTCAAGGTGCACTCACATATTTCAATGAAGCGAAATAGCACATAATGGGAAAAATATTTATTGGTCCAAAATACCACAACAAGATGATAGACATGATACCCCCAAGCATGTGAATTTTGGGCAACATGAAAAGAACACATTGGATGCTTTAAGGAGATAAAATATGAACTAATAGTAGAAAAAAAAATGGTGTGAGTATTCTTTCCCTCCTCACAATTGTTTGAATTATGAAATTGCACTTTATTTGAGTAGAGATAAATAATTTCCAAATGAGAAAGGTGATGATTATTATGAGGAAAAAATTGACCAATTTGATGAATTGGTCTATGGAAAATTAAAATATGTAGCATATCTAGACAACCTTGGTAAGAATGATAAAATTCTCCATTGTGAAGGTAACATTGATTTGTAATAGTATCAATTTATGCCTTATGACTTTGAGCATTTGAAAGATTTCATGAACCAAAGGTATAAGAGAACAAGGCCATTAGATGATGACATAAAAATGCTCACTAATGCAATAGTCAAGTAGGTCCAAAATGGTTATTATCTAAGGAATAGGTATGTCCTAGTGTAGGGGTAGCGAACTAATAGAGAAAATGTAATAGTTCCAATGATTGACACTAATTAAAAAAATTTGAGTGATGATCATAAGAATAGTTCATCTTGGTCAAGAAGGTTGTAGACAAGAGGGAAAATAAAGAATAAGTAAAGAAGTACATTCCTGAATTCCAAAGCTAATATATATAGATAGGTGTCATTTTTGTTCATAAGGAAATGAATATTAATACCAAGGAATTCATAAATGACAAGGAGATACCCTCAAACCACATATTTTTAGGTGTTCAAGATAGAAAGGAGGTAAGAGATAATGTTGTCATTTCTCCTTCAAATTAAGTAGGGCCTAGCATTCTTGATGTAAATAAGATAACCATAGCATCGAGTGTACCTTTTCCAACATACACTCTAATTTGTTAGTGCAAATAGGTGTGTTAGCTATCTAGGTCCTATTTACATGTTAAGTCCACTTAGGTCCTAGGAGGGAATCTTTCTAGATAGTGTTAGTTGTCACTAGATCTTATCTTATATTTTGGAATTTAATGCTTGTGTCCTAAGTTATTTAATATTTGTTGAGGTTGTTGTCTCATTGTAAAGGATTAAGAAACATGTCATGATCTTATCAAATCCCATCTCAAATTTTTCCTTTATAAGCAATGCATCATATGTACATCATATTCAATCTAGAAATATTGCATCCATAATCATAGCATGATATTTCTTCCATTTCTCTCTTGTGGAATTTATTATTGTCTTGTAGGTGATCCTAGGGTGTTGAGGATTTCATCATAAATTCCTACATGGTATCAAAGCTTTAGTGTTTCAAACTTCTTCCTAATCTAAGAGACCAATCTTAGCATGAAAATTTTTCTAGATGTGATTAGAGGTTTCAAGGACCCCACCATTGAATCTAGGGCATTAGAGAAAGTTAGGTTTTCCTTTTGTTTCATCAAATTTCATCATATTTTGTTTGATCTACAAGGGTTTCAAGTTGGGAGAAGGTTACCAGATCTAAGAGGTAGCTGAAATTTCAAAGCACTTTGGGAAAAAATTTCCCTTGGGTAATCCCACAACAATGAGTCCCATTTTTTGGCCAAGATGGACATTTATATCAACATTTTTAACTAAATCTTCACTTTATCAGACCTATAGCAGTTAAACCGTTAAGAATTTGAAGATGATGCAAAGTAGTGAATTGTGGAAATTTATGTGTAGATTTAAAATACATTTTTTTAATTTTTTTAAAATAAATCATGAATCTTTCAACATATCCTTTAATAACTAGTTTTTAATAGTAAACAAAATTTTCAAAAAGTATTGTGTATGTCATCCAACATAAAATTTTTCTAGAAATGATATAATTCTAATTTTTTAAATATAGATTCTTACCATCAATATCTAGTGCATGGATATTTTTTCATAATTTTTTATTACATATATGTCTTTTAATTAATTTTTGAAGTCAGTGTAACTATAATTTGGACATAGGTGTATGTTGTCCAACATAACTTGTTGTGTATATATCGAAATTCAAATTTTTTTGGTGAAACAAGGATATCAATACCTAGTGAAAAGGTAATTTTTGATTTTTTTTTACAATGGTTTACTATTTTTCCACCTCTATAAAACAAAGAACTTGATGTTTGGTGAAAATCCTACATTCAGTAATAATTGAAAATTGAATACATGATAAAATGAAAATATATCAAAACTATACTTGTTGGAAAGCTCATTTCGAGAGCTACGATATTGCAAAATATCTTGTCAAATTAACTACATTTGAAGGTCCAAACCAAGGTTTGAATCTAGATTTTATGAAGAAATTTTCAAGCAAAAACCAAAGCTATCATGCTAAGGACCTTCGATCAAAGGTACCTTCTATCGAAGATCTCTATGTAAAAGCATCTTTTTATTGAGCATATCTTCACTTGAAGGTATACCTTCGTTCAAAGGTATCTACGTGCATACCTTTGAGTGAAGGACCTTCATTTGAAAATATATCTTCGAATGAAGGTGTTTTACTAAATTTCCCTCCTCCCTTGAAGAAAGTCATTATCCCAAAAGTGGAACTCAGTATTGTGAGATTACCCTGTAAGTGTGTAATCAAAGGAAAATAATGTAAGAAAATTTAATTTTTTTTTTTGAAAAATATAATGAAGAAAATATTATATTAGTGCAACTTTAATTTCATGTGTTTGAGTGCCATTAAATGTGAGTGCATGTGATTTGGGTTCTATTTCAAACCTATTATTTTTTTGCTTAGGAACTAATTTGGTTAAATGCGAGTTGCTACACATGCGTGAATATATTATTTTAATTTATCCCATAACCAAAGGATTTAGGCACATTGTGTGGTTGAGAGTAACTAGAACTCTCCATATAGCCCCTGGATTAACTCACTTCTAAAATGTTTGTTCATGTTTTGTGTTATGTTTCTTATGTAGGATCCATATTTATTCAGTTCTTTCACCCTAATTTTTCCATTACAATCCCATCAATTGATTAAAATTTGCAAGGTGGGATGCCCTTCACACATGAGAAAGATAACCCATCATGTTTCTTATACATGGCTAATAACTAAAGTGTAACATTCCATTTTCAAGAGTCCATTTGGGCAATGTTAAAGATATTTATTAAATGTAACTCCTCAACTATGAGGCATCATCTATGCTCTTATAATTCATTATTATGTTGTCATATATGTGATCCCTTATTGAAGAGGCACAATAACTTGTCAAGAATCAATTTACAAGTTACAAGAGAGGGTCATGAAGATTCCTAAGACATGGAAAATTACATGATAAATACTACCAAAAAATTATTAAAAAACATCCCTAAGGTTTTTCACATCATAGGATCCTAAGGTCCTTGTTCATGAACACAAATAAAGAGACTTATTTTTAGTTGATATTGATTGCTATAGTCCCTAGATTCTCCAGCGTCACTAAAGTACGTACATTCATATAATCTTCAATAATAATGGTACTCTAGTTGGTGTGAATATGTATATGTGGTCATTCTTGACTTCCTCTACATCTCTAGATTGAAAATGTGAATTAATACTTATGCATATAGTAAATAATATGAAATTAGAAATATATATTTTCAAGCTTCCTAGATCTACCCATCAATATTCAAATAAAATATATTTACCCTTATCATGTTGTCATCCTAGAAGATGTTTAGAAAGATGTCAATGAAAATATTTAGAAAGATGTTTTAAAATGGTCAAAAAGGTAAAGATTTTTTTCTTATCATTTTCATGCACGACACTAATTTGATATATGAGACCCTCTTGGTTGATGCCCATGAAGAGATTCCTTTTCTATTTACTTTATGTATTATTCTACAAGGTATATATACAATATCCCTATTTTCAAATTAAACCTATATCTCCTCTAGTTTATATTCATGCCTTATAATTGGGCCCACCTAGGACAAAACAAATCTATTTGCAAGCCCTAAACAAATAGCATAACTAATTCCTCTTTGTTCTATCATTAAAACCAAAAGTAAAGAATGACAAATTATATTTATATTTTTGTCCACCCAAATTCATATCCCTTAGAACCAACCTCATACTCTTCACTATCTTATCACTAATACTTAGGAAAAAGCATTAATTAAATTACCTTCTCTACTTCTAATACCTAGAAATTTATTCATCCTTTTTGTAATATTAAATAACCCATTATGAACTAATGTTCTATGATACTTCCTATATATTCCACCAATGCCCCTAGGAGGTCACCCCTTATTTTGTGAGTCTTCATAGATTTTAGAGACCAACAATCTCCATATTTGGGAGTTGTAATTTTTAAAATAGTTAGAATCCCATACCATACACCATAATGAAGTGTAATAAAGTTTACAAGATATGTTTGTGTAGGGCGCATGCATCATGAAGGATAAAAAAAAGAAATAAGATATTTCTACATTAGAGTGCAAAACCATTGGTTTTGTCAAGTGATAGTTATATATCTTTCATAGTGGTTTTGAAATTGTAGGGGTGGTTTTGTCCTTATGTGGTGGTTTGGTAGATAGGAAGTAGTGGTTTCATTGCAATTCCATAAATAATCCATAACACCTAGAAATTATTTGAATGTCTAGAAAAGAGACCTAATATTGTATTTTCACTTCAATATAATGGATAAGGGAGTCATTTTGCCTCTCTTTTGCTAGAATTTTCTCCTAGAATGTAGTTTTTTCAAGGTAAACTCTTTGCATCTTCAATTATTTTATTATTTTTCGCGCATTTTCCTTTCAAATTTAAATTCAATTTTTGCCTAAAATATACAATTCATATTTTCTAACATTAACAACTATCATATGATATAACTTTCATAGTTTACAAACCATCAAGATCCATCCTTGACTCCTTTCTAACTTTTCTCTCTTCCCGAGCCCACCTCCTAGATCCTCCTCTATTAGGGTGAGGTCCCATGGGGGGGCTTGGGGATCTATTTTGAAGGAACAAGGGGTCTCATGAAGCAAAAAAATAAAATGCTATAGGATAAATTAGAATCTTTTCTTCAACAATAGCAACCCCTACTTTTTAGATCAAAAACCTAAGCGGGTGCAAAAGGGGTGGGGCTAGAAATTGCCCCACTAGCTTAGGCTTTTTTCTACCACTTGTCAATCATATGAAGTTTTAAAATTCTCACCAATTAATTCTTTTATTATTTTATATTTATTTAAGCTGCTGAATTTAATATGCAAAAAATAGAATTCATGAGACAACCAACTTCCATAAATATAGGAACTTA
>VDFB02075803.1:0-26233 GCA_007258455.2 Sequoia sempervirens | reverse complement strand
TGTCCAAAAAGGCCCAAAAAAAAGTGAGACCAATACTTGTGCATTCACAACATGTTTTATTGAGCGCTAATGTGGAATCACATGATTGATTGCTTTTTAGATCAAAAGAATACATTTTGTTTAATTATGGGTAGTCATCATCAACACTAACTACTTTAAAGTCACGACTATTGGTCCAATATTGATAAAACTAGAAATTGCACCTTGGTGTGCAATGGGTACGCCGAAGAGGTGTGGAAGGTCAATTTGGAAAAATGTTTTTTTTTTACCATTTTTTGGGTACATTTGTGCAGTACATGAGGTAAATTTTAGAGTAGAAGAAAAGTATGGAGAGCACATTATATAAAGTTATTCAAGTAATAACAGATAGTAATACCTCTAATTGATATGAATGCACCTTAATGAAATTTGATTTTGAGATATTGTATATTCATTTATATCACAACGAGTATCATATGTTAATTTGATATCAATTGAATTAATGGCATCAACATTATGCTATGGCCTTCTAATTGTATATTTTAATTAGAATGATATGCCTCATGTATCTCTTTGGTCAGGCTGATGAAGACCTAGATTTACAAGGCCTTTTATCATTCAAAAAATCCATATCTAGATACTCATGAATGCTTTGTTTGCCTATTGCAATTGTTCTGACATAGCTTGTGATTCGCTGAACAACATTATTTCCATCACATTTGTCAACAAAAAGTTAGAAGGAGTCATTTCCCATGCCATTGCAAATATCTCACTAAGTTCAAATTGAATCACAAAATGTGCGGTATATTGCCTTCAAATAAAAAGAGGGGTTGTTTATGGTTACTAGCCATGTCCTTTGGCTTGTCTAATGCATCTATCACTTTCATATGAATGATGAATGACATACTGAAGTCTTTTAGTAATTCCTTCATTATTGATTATTTAACTTAATTGAACAATGTTATCTCCTTGTTCTTTGAAACTTAGCCATCTTTAACACCTTTAGATTAGGAATACTACTTTAACTTATTTAACTTAATTGAACAATGTTTCCTCCTTGTTCTTTGAAACTTAGCCATCTTCAACACCTTTAGATTAGGAATACTACTAAAAAGTGCAGCCATATTATGTTTGCTTACTCACCTTTGAGTTTAACATGAATCATTTAAGTGATAGCCACTTTGACAATGATTTTTTCCCTGGTTTTCCCATTCTACTATGGTAATAACTACTTTGTTCTTTGTTGTGGTTTTGTTAAGATAGCGCACCATTCAAGACTAGTTTTATCATTACTAAATTGCAACACACCTTAACTCTGATGCATTTTTCATTGCCAATGTTTGACCTATTTTCACCACTTTTGTATAAGACTTCTTGCTCCTTGATGCCACCCAAGGATGCACCACATCCCCGCTACTTAGCCTCTTCTTTGTTAAGCTTATTTTCATTTGCAATATTACCACTTTCTATAAGCATGAAATTAGATGATTTCATGTTAGTTGAAATTTGAGACCAAGATGAAACCATCTTCTCAACTTGACATGAGAGATTACAATGTAACAAAAAAAATTGACTATAGGCTAAATTTATGGTTATCATAAATGTTCCAATTTGGATCAATAATGAAGTTTCTATAAGGAACTTCTCTTAGACTAACTTGTCCTTTCTATCAAAGCAACTATCTTTGGTGAATAAAGTGAATTCATATTGATTGGAGGTATTCCTATATGTGGGTATGAAACTGCGAGAAAGAGAGGGAAAATGTGTCATTCCACTTGGGCAACTTTATATGATGTGCCATCCATGACAATACTAAAGACAAAGTGCTCCATATTTTTCTTCTACTCAAGAATTTATGTCATGTCCCAAAAATTGACCTTCCACACCTCTTCGGCGTACCCTTTGCACACTCTCTCGAGCACTTAGATCTAAGACATTTAAACCAATGATTTATCTAGGGAACGAGATATGCTACTAGTGAAATATTTTTATGGCATCCAACGTTATTAGTGGTAAACAGCTTTTGAGTGGTGCTATATTATTGATAATTTTACCAAATTTTACCATTGAGAAGGATGTGAGCAAGCATGCATGCCTAGCAGGGCAGTTGCGACTATAATATCTGACAAAGTTCCTGCATCCTTTATGCTTCGATGGATGTCTATACTGTTCCAAAGCTCCCATTTTGGCATGGGCAGGGAGTGTGCTAGCAAAGGTTGCAGAATTTGGCTTTAAACCTGATAACTGCATTTTTGGAAATTTCTAAAGCCTTTTCAATAAATCCATTTTGTGCATATCCTGCAATGATTGCAGTCCACGAGACCACATCTCTATGAGGCATCTTGTCAAATACCAGGGCAGTTGCAACTACAACATCTGGCGAAATTCCTCTATCCTTTATGCTTTGATGGATGTCCATACCCTGTTCCAAAGCTCCCATTTTTGCACAGGAAGGGAGACTGAAAAAAATCATCCCACCATGAAGCTTTGAAGGATGCCGATACCCTGTTCTAAAGCTCCCATTTTGGCACAGGTGGGGAGGACAATCGACAAAGTTTAAGAGAAATGCTTATAATGGGTAGAGGTGGTGTTGTTACCTGCAGAAGCGCCTGTGAGTCCGTCTTGTGTGGAGTCTCCGATATGAATGTTGAGAGTGGCATTCAGAATGGTGGTGTTTCTGTTTACGTCTACAACTGCCAATTCAATAGCAGTCCTCACTATTATACCACTAGTTGTGTCTAACACAATTATAGCGCCTATATTTAGTGACGAAACCCATTGAACCTTAAGTAACTATCCTGCAACCAAGAAGATCAGAGGCGAAAATGAGAGGCAGTTTACACCCCCGGCCTATCCATCGATTTTGTTTCCATCAAATTAGCAGAAAATATGGGCGCCGATTCTCCTCGCCCAGAATCCCTCCTGCTAAATAGTTTGTTTGGGTTTTGGAAGTCCAGCAAAGTATATATATTGAATGTCATCCATATACCAAAAAATAGTGAACAAGAAAAAAACTCATTGAAAATTCAACCGCTCAGATGAATTCAATGTCTTATAATGCATAGAAACAGACATCAGCCGTTGATCGCAGAACATAGCTCAGTAAACTTCACATAAGGTAACACCTTTGGCATAAAAATCCACGTAAAGAAGGAAAACAGGATGTATTCGCTGCTTTAACATCCAACGACGCTCAACATTTCCATCGTCTCCAGGCCAACCTAAACCATCGATGACCAAAGTTAGCCTGCTCTCTTCAAATAGGAAACGCCTTCGGCGTAAATAAAAAAAAAAATATTGGTTTATCGTATAAACAAGTATTAACACAACTATTGAAACATGCTCAATTACGGATCCTCTCCCTGATGCATGGGATCGGGATTCAGATGTGCACCATGCTGTCAGACATTTTTAAATGAGGGCTAAGTTCTCTTCTAAGCCCGAATTCCGAAAGGCTCATTCATTATTTGCATTTTTTTTTTCTCAGGCCTTTTATGTGCGGAGGCGGGTTTCAGATCTGCATTGAAAACACGAACACTTTACTTAGTTACAAAAATTCTTCCGATTCCAAAGTCCGAAAAGAATACTTCTCTATAATCCCATTTTCATTTTTTAACTTTTCAGCAGGCGGGTTCGGATTTAAAGATTGCTTTGGAACATTTAAATATGTCAAATGTTCCTTCGGGATTCGAAAGCCCGAATGACTCTTTTTTTTAGTTTTTCAAAAAAAATTAAGATTTTCTAAATTTTTTAAATTTAAATTGAGAAGATTTTTTATTTAAATCTTTTACAATGAAAGATTTAATATTTATTTTGACCTCTTTTACATTAAACTTTTAAAAAAAATTAGATTCTAAAATTCATTTGTTTATTTTATTTTGTAAATTTATTTATTTCTTTCTTTTTTTTTTTGCATTCTTGAATTTTACACTTTTTATTTTTGTGTTTTTAAACATTTTTTCAATTTTGTATGTTCTAATATTTGATTTTTTTGTATTTTTTAATATTTTGATTTTTTTTTATTTTTTATTCCTTTGTGTTTTGAAAAATTTAAGCACGTACCACAAAATGAAAGCTGACAGCTAAAGAAATGACACAAAAAGCAAAAAGACACACAACGACCAAATTAAAGATGACAACAAAAGAAACCAAAACCAAACCACGAAGGATGAAAATGAAGAACAAACGATGCGACAACCTGGAAATCAAAGACAAAGAAATGGAGAAGACCAAAAGAAACAAATGACAACCAACGTGGAGACGTGACAAGAAAAAAAGATAACAAAGCAAGGCAGGGATCAGGATTAGGATTGGACATAGAACGTGATCAAAAGAAAACCCTGAAGGCAGAGCAGAAATCAAGATAGGGTCAGAATCATGAACATGAACCTCACTTAGGAGCGAGGTTTAGGTTTCGTTCCAAAACTGGATTCCAAAACCAAGCCAAAAGAAACAAGAAAATGGAAAACGGAGTTGGGATGAAAACTAGAACATGAACCTTCCAAAGGGGCAAGGTTCAGGTTCCATTCCAAAACCTGATTCAAACAAAAAGGAATGACAAACAAGTGGAGATCATAATCGGGTAGGAGCCGAGAACATGAACCTTCTGAAAGTGCAAAGTTCTGAAGTCATTCCAAAATCTGATTCCAAAAAGAAAAAAGACAAGAAATCAAGTGGAGATCAAAATCGAGATGTAACATGCAAAATGAACCCTTGCAAGGTGCAAAGTTCAAGTTCCTTTTTGAAACTCGAATATGACAAAGAAAAAAAAAACAAGGGAGAAATAAGAGGATTAGATTCAAAATAGAAACTAGAACTTAAACCTGTTGAGGGCGCAAAGTGTTAGTTCCAATCTAAAACCTGAATCCAACAAAGCAAAAACAAAGCAAGGCACAAGAAAAGACAAAAATGAGAATGAAAAAGTGTGAACACGATAGACCAAAACAAAGAAATGGGAGGAAAGCAGAGGGGGTCTTCGAATTTTCCAAGAAAAAAGTTGGGGTGTATATGCAGGGCATAATAGGATGTAGTTCTCTTTGGTTTTGATTATTGATAATTTGATTGGAGCTTCATGGTTGTGTAAATTTTATTTGAAGTCAGAATGGATTGATTGATTGGATTCTCATGGATAATAGAGAGAATTGGGTGACATTTCATACCTAGCATGTTTAGAGATACGATATTACTCATTATGAGGTATAAAAAAAAGACTAACGATTCTATACCTACATATAGACATCAGTCCATTATGGACCTAATGTGAAAGTTAAATTTTATTATAATATAAATTATTTCTTGGTGTTGTATACACAAAATAATATTGTGTTCCACTCAGTCTAATCGATAGGTGAATGATCTAAGAAGTGTTTCCTACTTGATTATCAAATGCATTCTTTATTCGTATGTTATCATCTCATGTGTATTTGTCTCAAGATTTTCTATTTTTATAGGCTTTTTGAGAAGTAGGCACAAAGTTTAAAGGATTTTCAATATTCTCCTTGTGCTATAGTATTGAGCTATGGTAATAGTTTTAAGGGATTTTATGGATATGCATAATAAATGATTTATAGAATTGGGATATTCCATTTATTGTGGGAATGATTGGTTTGTCTAATCTACCTTTGGTATGAGAAGTTTACATATGTTGCTACCATATTTTCACTTTGATTTTAATGGTTAGATGTTGGTATTCTTTCATTTGGGAATGTTAGAGTAGATCTTGTAACTGTAGATAAATTCACACATGTTAGTGTTGGTACAAGGAAATGATTAAATTTTTAATTTATCTCCTCATTATTATATTGTCTCATTCCTAAAGGTTTTTATGTCTATATAGTTGGGGTTAATAAGAAGTTGTTACATCCCTAACCTTAACTATGTTTTACTTTTTACTTTTGAAGTAAATAGTAGATTCTTACGCATGACTCGATGATTTGATGTTAGGAAAAATCAATGTTTTCATGTGTTAGGTTTATATGACTAAAATCGACATGTGTCTAGCTGTCAAGAGGTGATGATTTCATAAGGATTATGAAACAATTAATGATACATTAACCCAAGTTGGTGTTGTACATTGCATTCAGGAATCAGGTTTCCACCCTCCGAGAAAGGGAGGGAGAGCATCATTGGAGAGAAGGATATAGATACAAGGAATAACAAGTTGTCGCCATCTTAGGTCTAGTGTTGATTCAAAATGGTGAGCCTAGTTTAGTCGGGTAAGTGATACTCAACCCCCTTGGTCTAAGTTTACTTCTCGACTCGACAAGTTGTCAATATCGTTTAAATCTAGTTCATTTGGTTTTGGCGAGTACGTTGATTGGACAACATAATGAACTATGTCGTCAACTCTTGCCTATGAAACTTTTAGTTTCTTTAAAGGTCATTATGTTAAAATATATGATTAAAATCTTTAATGGCTAGATAAGCCAAGAGCTAACCAATGAGACTCAACTCTTAGTAAAGAGAATCTCGTGAGCCATGTGTGGTAGATATTGTTCAATTCTTTTAATCTATATTAGATCAAACTAAGCTACTTCCAACCACATACTTTTCAATATTTAAACAATTTGCACATCCCTTGGGTCACGACAAGCTTTTCTTGGCGTCGCTATATCCTTGGTACCATATTTAATATCCTCATAGGATTATAAGAGCCATGAATGTATAAGGTGGAGTTAGGTGCATAGACATGCTGATATATTATAAATATAAATATGTATCTTTGCTAAAATAACAATGGGTTCTTTTGTATGTCACATAAATAATGTTTTGGTGACAAAATTGTATAATGTTAAAATACTATTGTATGCCATAAGTGGTTGCGAGCATCTTTTTCAAGCTAGCACGGATATTAATGGAATGTGATACCGTGTTCCACATTTTTCTCTCAGGATTATTTAGTTATTGTAACCATTTTGTGTTGGGGGAGATAAGGGAGTATTTGAAGGAGTCTAAAAAGATCACCCTCGAACTGCAGGCAGTTACGGTGGGGGAGGAGGCAATAGCTTTTTGGAGGGTAACTGTTCCTTTATGGAACTACGTGAATGGGAATAAACAGGTCTCTTGGCCAGCGTATGGAGGGAGTGCGCTTCTTGTCCAAGATATGGGATAAAGAGGATTTTGGTTAGCATTGCGTAGGGAAAGACATTAAGAGTAGGCCAAACTGGAGAAATACCTTCGCATTTGAGGGATTGTGCTCAGGTAGAGTAAAGAATGCCACCCTTGCATGCATTTTCAATTATGAGTTTTCTTTTATAACGAGTTTCCACGACATGCATATCTTATGGGGTTGATGTTTTTACTGTGGAGTCCTCATCTCTGATATATTCTTTGTGGTAATGACCTGAGAAATTCGGTCGAGCTTGAATAATATTTAAAGCTTTTCTTTTCATTTTAGAGGCTTAAGGCCTTACGACCTGAGCTATATTCCTCTCCATTCTTCACTATGTCTAAGCTCGAGATTGATGGCTGAGCTATACTATATTATGTTCCTTGCCATGACTTTCCTAAGGCCATGGAGACTGAGCTTCAATACTTTGTATCCCTTCCTATACTAAAGCTCACAGATGTGAAAATCGGGCTATATTGCAAGGTTTATCATGTTATGATTGTAGCTCAAGGTCACAAGGCTGACGAGCTCAGTGCATTATAATCCATACCATAACTGTGGCTCGAGGTCAATATGGCCAAGCACTTATAATTACTACAACATATACACATCGAATAATGATGTTGATAGAATAAAACAGAGCCAAGTCTCGAGTAAGGAGTCGAGCCTAAGGAGTTCAGGGTATGAAATTGCCAAACTGTGGTATTGTACCTATTAGTGATTCAACATGCATATAACCAATATCGCCATCATGACTGTGGTGATGGATGATATAGCCTTAAACATAAATATGCTTTCAACACTCAAACAAATCTGGACTCAACTTGCATGAAAACCCGATTGTGGTTAAAGAAGGGTTTATTAAATAATTATGACTGTACTTGTCTACCCTCAACAAAGGAGGTGGTGTGATCATCAATGATCATAGTTTTAACATATGAAGCTTGCATGTTAGCCAAATCATCAGTATTAGAGGTTGTTGCTTAATATAACCAAGACTAATATGGTTAATATTACAAGATTTAAACTTTTGGTTTTACTTATGAGTGAACTTAATGGGGATAGTGTTTATTAGCAAAAGCTCATAAGGGTAATTTGAACTAACAACTTTTTTGAACCATTCTTTTTAGTTAAGGCAAGGTATGCCTATAGTATCACAAATATGATTTTACCCTATGGAATAGTTTAAATTGGAATTGAGAACCATGGATAGACTTAGGGTGGTGAATATGGTTCGACTTATGATATGATTAGAAAGTGGACTAAGGTGACGTGGAGTCCCTAATTCCCTACAGTAGAGTTTAACTGTTAATGATAGTTACTATGTGAACCGAGACGCATCTTGTGTAATTGAAGGATATGTTGACTCCTTGTTGGATAAGGAGAAAATAGATAAGAGAAAAGTTGTATTGTCCTGTTGGTGGCACTAAGTTCCTACCTAGTTTATTGGTGGAACTAAATGTCCTAGGTATTTATATGCTTATAAGATATTAAAACCTAACTTATGTTGGAAGATTGACTTGGATCAAGACTATTGATATGGAATGAAAGTATTCTTTTAGACATTACATTGGTGAGGGAATACCTTGAATACTGTGTTTAATCATGAACGTAAAATGTGAACTCAAACAATGCCTAGTGGTCTAGGAAAGACTAAAAGTGTTTTGTTTCTATGATTTGTTACACTTATTTTATTACCTTTGGAAAAGCAAGGATGTTGGATATTTCCATGTATTGGCTTAGAGAAGCTAAACCCTAGTACTAAAATGAGGATATAGGAAATCTATAACTCCTATGTCGGATAGGACACTGTGCATATATCTATGTTGATTGACAACGAAAGGTCGAGGAAACTATAGAACAAGACAGGAAGTGTTTATAAGACATTAAGATATTCTATGAAAATGTCAAAACTTGAAGTAATGCATCAAAGATATTCAGGTATTGAATCTTGAGAGAAAATGATAGGAGGTCATAAACCCTATATATTGCAAGGATGTAATAAGAGACTTTTTTTTTAAAAGGTTGAAATCCTTTAGACTTTACATTGATTGAATATCCTAGATTAAGGATTAGTTCTAAGTCAGTATGGCTAGAATGGATTTTCTATACAGACTAGTTGGAGTCTAGAGTACCAAATTAAGCAAGTAATCTATAGGATGAGATAGTTCCAAGTCGAGTCAGAGGTGAGTGTCTAGATGGAAAGACCAATCAGAATGATCATACTTAGCTAGAAGGAATCTAGAGTTGTATGGTCGGTTGAGTTCTGAAGGACACGTCCCTAGGACTCAGATGGAGAAACTTGACAGTTCCTTATATCTATACTCTTCAAGAAGGGTCGGGTCACTTCCAGTTAGGAAGTGCACGGGGGACCACTTAGGTCCGTGGTTGGAGGAAAAGCACTCAGATGATGCTCTCCCTCTGTAGCAGTAGACTCTCTGAGGCTTGCGAAGATAGAGATCAACATTCCAGATGCAGTGAACTCCATGTTCAGGCTACGATAGTCAAAACCTATGAGGTAAAACTAGTCTTTATGCTAAGTGTATCTTATGTGAATAAATGAATATTGTAAGGAATTATCTTGATTCTAGTTATGATTACATGTGAATTCAAGTTTGAATTTATCTAGAAAAGTTGTACTGTTGTACTTTATTCCTGTGCTTTTGCAAATGATTTTAAAAAAAAAAAAAAATTCTCTCTCATGTTTACTAAGTTTATTTACCTTCTAGTAAATTCTTGAGTTTACTTGAGTATTAAGAGGTGGAATGTTACAGAAGTAAAGTGCTATTGCTTGCACATCATTATTTTTTTGCAATAGTTTGGTAGCTCCTGAATCTCTTTCTTCATTGGTGTAGAGGAATTGGGATTTTTTTAGATATTGGTAATGATACACGTTTTATAGTGTGAAGCATTTTAAATATCAATGTATACACTTCCTTGACACTATGTGATAAAGGAGTTAACCACATTCTCTATGTGAGTGTTGTAGGTGGACTTGTTAATTCCTTATGATGAATTATCATCAGGTCTCACAATTTAATTAATTAATTATCATATTGACCAAGGTGGTATCCAATGTTGTTTGTGGAAGTATTTTATATTTCCTAATTCATGTTAAATTTAATCAAAATAGGGAAAGCTTATGCTAAAAAGACATGCTAACTAGAAAGAACTCAAAGGTTCTAATATATGAAAGCATATAATATACTTAAAATTATAGAATTTAATTCAAAGAAAAATAATCCCTAGATTATGGCATCATGGAGACATGCACTAATGTCATTACAATTTTATTAAATACAATTATAAATAAAATTTTAAGTTGAATTAAATGAAATTAATTTAACTACCTAAGAGAACTATAATAAAATATGAGACTTTTATTCTACTTCATTTTTGAAGCACTAGTAGTCTTATGGTAGTTCACAAATTTAGGAAAATTAGGGGATGTTTATCTCTAGAATTTCTCTTGCGAATACCTAGTCTATGATAGTTTTGGAGATGCTTTGAGAATTTTGGACCTCTATATATGTGACACTCCAAAAATACTCTTTTTCTTGACTATGCCATGTTTTTACAAAACCACATCTTTTTATCCACGACCATCAAAATTAATAATCATTAACATAGAAAAAAAAGTATGCATACATTAATATTTAATAAAATTGCAATTAATTTATTTCATAATCTTATTAATTTAAGGATGATGAGGGTATATGGAAGGTGGTGGGTGACTAGAAAAGGTATAATGTGTTTCTAATAAAGAGGTGAATATTCATACCTCACTACTCTTTGGGACTTTTGGTTAAGTAGGTCAACCTGCTTCTCTTTTTTCCTACTACTATACATTGTTTGCATCTCCTCTAGTGCATTAATCTTCAAATAATTAGTTGAAACCATAAGTTAACTATGCTTCTTGGTTGATCTCTTGAGAACTAATAATGTATCCCTTGAAATTTCTATCTTTTTCTTCCATTTTTCAAAATTCCAATCAAATTGTGCATCATTAACTTTCAATGTGGTGACTAATTGGAGAATTAAGGACAAACTACATTTCATTTCAATCCACTTAAATATCTATATTAATTGAGAATTTATCTAATTTAATTGTCTTTCATAAAATGCCACATAATATTCCTAGGATATATTGGTTCTCTCTTTTGGATTTGTATAGTTAGGGTTTTTTAACTTCCATCACAAGATGCAATTTTTTTGACATGTTAGGAATAACATCAATGATCTATCCTCATACATTTTTAGCCATAGTTGGATATTTTAGCATCCTTATAAAATTATCTATAAATTTTTGTGGTTTTCTACTAATGTTTCATTAAAAATTTATTGGTTTGCTTTTCCTTTTGGTACTCTCTTGTCTCTTGTTTCCATACCACTTGATTTCTCATTGGGTGATCCCACAATATTGGTTTACAATTTTTGGCCAAACTAGACACTGAACTGATTTTTTCTAACTAAATCTTCACTTTTAGGCACTTATAGCAGCTAAACGGTGAGGAATTTGAAGATGATGCATACTAGTGATTTGTGACATTTTGTCTGTAGATTCTAAATATATTTTTTTCAAAATTTTTGGAATCATTTTTGCACTTTTTTTTCCATCTCCTTCGAAAACTAGTTTTTTTCAGTAAACACCATTTGTAAGGAGTGATGCTCACTGTATACAACTTAACTTTTTTTTCATGAAGGATAAAATTCATTTTTTTTCGAATTTAGATTTGTAACTACAATATCTAGTGCTGTCATTTGGTTTCATAGTGTTTTATTGAATATTTTTTTCCCTTAATCAAGTTTCGAAGTCAAATCAATTACAATTCAGACATAGGCAGACTGTACATACAACATAATTTTTTTTGTATGTATCAAAATTTTTTTTTTTTGTTGGATCAAGGACTTCAATATCTAGCGCATTGATATTTTTCAAAAAAAAATTTGATAATCTGATATTTTTCTACATGGGCAAAACATAGAGCTTGATTTTTAGTGAAAAACCTACATTCACAAGAAATAAAAATAAGTATAATAATAAAATTTTAAATATATTTAAAATTATACTTTTTTGGAATCTTATAATAAGGACTACATAATTACAAAAAATAAATTTTAAATGAATTCATTTGATCCCCCAAAAGGTAAATCAAAAGTGGTTTTTTATCAACATTTTGATAGGTGTAAAGGAGACTCCATTATAGGTATGGTTTAACACTAGCGGGGTTGTATCCAAGGGGGTTTGATCTAAGGTGGTTCGATCAAACCCTCTTCAATTGGAATCATTTAAATGGAAATTTTCAAGGTGTAAATCATTATATTTTCTAAAAATATGTGATTTTAGCAAAAAATAGAATCTCTCAGAAATTGTAAACCAGTATTGTGGTATCACCCCATTGTAGAAATTACAACCCTTGGTTGTACTTATCCTACAAAGAGGTTGATGAAGAAGTTTATTTATTTTTCAACCAAAATATTATATGTGAAAATATCATAGGATATTTTGTTTCTTTGGTGAAAATTTCTTAAAAGCTTCCAAAAATTTATATGTTGGGAAAATGTGTCTCAAGCTTCCAATTACATAATGTTTGCTATTGATAGGTAAGCGCGTGCATGCATGGGAGGGGGGTGTGTGCAGGGGTTACCCCCCTATGAGGGGTCTAGGAGCCACACACCAAGCCAAAATCTTATGTATATTTTATTACTATAAATCTAGACCATTCATCATTAGGTCTCATATCTGATGGTAGATATTTTGTTGGCTTGAATTTCCCTAGAAGGAAACCCTATTTTATGAGGGTATTGTATTACATCTATTATTGTGATGTATTTTGAGAGTCCGAGAGTAGTTGCATTAACTTTGGATCTTTGGTTGATGATACTCCTAAGAGAATCTTGCTCTGCAAGTATATTGTAATCTTCGTGATTTATGAATAATATATTGGGCAGATTTTGGAGTGTGGGGGTTTTCTCTTGAAAGGGTTTTCCCCATGTAAATAACTATATTGTGGTATGCATGAAATTTATGTTTATTTATGTTTAAGTTTTTATAACTGTTGAAAATATCTACAAAGTGTTGCATTATCCTTGTCTCAAGATTAGTGTAGGAAGTTGTTCCACTACCTTAGCTTCCTTACAAGTGGTATCAAATTTTGATCACCTTTGATTTCAATTGTGGGTTGTTGGGGTTTTTGAAATAATCCAATTTTGAATGGGAGCTTGTGTACAAGATACTTTGTGATCTTATTGTTGGAATTTATAGATGGTAAGTTCATTAGGAGAATAGAGGTGGATAGGTTTTTTGGAAATAATTTTTAAATTTGGAATCTGAAGATGGAGGATATGTTAATAGATCGAGATCTATGGTATGCTTATGATGAGAATGTTTCAAGGCTTGTAGATCCTACTTTGGCTACCCAATATGATGTTATGAACTGTAAAACCAAGGGTCTAATTAGATTGTACTTGGAAGACTATTTTAATCAATGTCTATGAAGAGAACTTTGCACTTAAACTATGGAAGAATCTTGGTGAGATGTATCAAGCCAAATCTTTAGAGAAAAAGATATTCTTGAGGAAGAAATTATATTCATTGAGAATGGAAGAGGTTGGATGAATTACAAATCACTCAGAAGCATTCAATGTGTTGGTGGCTTAATTAACATCAGTTGGTGTCAAAATAGACGAGGAGAATTGTTATATCTTGCTTTGGTCTTTGCTTGATTTATGAGATTCTCTTGTTATGGCTATTGGGAGAATTTGTTTTATCTTGAAGAGTGAAGATGAGGTCTAGGTTCTTTGCTTTTTAAAGATATGAGGAGGAAGGTATCCATCAGTGCTAAGGAGGCCCTAAATGTTCATGAAAGACCTAAGGAAAAAGGAAAAAAGAATAAGAAGCATGAAAAATCCAAGTCCAAGGGGAGATACAAATCTCTTGGAAAGTCCAAAGTTATTTTTTGGAACTACAGTAAGCCTGGACATATTCGTAAGAGCTATAAAGAATAAAATAAGAAGAAAAAGAATAGATTTGATTCTAATTCTAATTCTAATTCCAAGAAGGAAGATGGTGATGCATTCATTACAACTTTGGAAACTCATGTGGGTAATGATGCATGGTTAATTGACTCGGGTGCATCTTTCCATGTGACTTCTAATAGAGATTATATTTTTGAATATGAAGAATTTGATGCAGGTAAGGTGTACTTGGGTGATGATTCTTGTTTAAATATTGTTGGCCATGGTAAATTTAGAATCAAGTTTCTTGATGGTAGAATAGAAAGGATTAATGGTGTGTTGCATATCCTTAGATTAGCATAATTTTACATTATGTATGAGAAAACTAATAGATGCAAGTGTGGAAGTAGTATTTTTGATATAGGACGCTAGATGGTTAGAGGTGCTATGGTGATTGCTAGAGGTGTTAGATAGGACACATTGTATAAGATTGATGCATACACTATTGAATGCAAGAGTACTTCTATGAAAATCAATTCTACGAAAGAGGTGAGGGTTTCATCTTTAGTAGATGGTCATGGATTTTGGGTACCCAAGGGTGCTCTTTCTTCTAAATCAAAGTTACATGTAGATAAAAGTATGTTATAACACCAGTGACTTGGCTACATTGGAGAAAAGGGTCTAAGGACCTTGAAAAATAAAAAACTTATTAAAGGGTTGTCTGATTGTAATCTTGAATTTTATTTCTATGATCATTACATTTATGGAAAATAAAACTAGGGTATGTGCAGGATCATGATTGGCCAAAAAGTGGCATATGATGTATGTGGGTATGTGGCTGACGACTTTTTTCTTACCTGAAATTGATGAAATGAAAAGGGTTTTTAAAGGAGATTCTCAAATTTCCACCAATATAAAGTATGCTTTACTTTGAATTTAATAAATAATTATTATTCATTTTCTACTTGAATTATGACTAATGTCTTGATTGATAGGCTGATTGAAAAACATCTATAGCTTTCAAACGGTATCACATTTTTGAATCCAAAATATGTGTCACATTCTATGCTTCACATACTATAAGATTAAAAAAAGAAAAATTGAATTTCATGAAGTTTTGACCAAGTTAAGGTGGTCAGACATACGAGTTTTTATATTTTTAAAAAGTTGTAATAAAAAAATAATAATTAATTATTTACTTGGAAAAAAATTACAAAAAAATATGCATCACATCGAGACATGAGTCCTCTAATTATATATAAAATCTTATAAAAAATATTATCATTTTATTGTGGTTACGATGGTTAGATAGATACCTACTTATTTTTTCCCTGAAATTTAATTACTACTGCATTGAAATTTCAAATTTTCACCAAATAGATTTATTTTTTAAATAAACCTAGTAGTTTAGAAATTATATTTAATTTTCTATAGATTCTATTCTTACATATTTTTGAAATAATATAGATAACTTATTCAAATCTTTACATCAAGTTTCCTAACTCTCATTTTTACTTGAGTTTTCATAGATCTTGTGGTGTATTGGATCTTATTCATTCTAATGTGTTTGATTTTGTAGATGTTCCTTCCATTAGAAAATCCACATATTATGTTTCATTTATTGATGATCATAGTAGAAGGACATGGGTATACTTTCTAAAGAGTAAATCTAAAGTGTTTAGTCGATTTAAAGAATTTAAAGTAATGGTTGAGTTTTAGATTGGAAAGAAAATAAAATGTTTGAGGATTGATAATGGTGGTGATTTTTTCTCTAATTATTTTGATAGATTCTATAAACATTGTGGTATTCTTAGATAAAAAGACAACTTTGTATTCTCCACAACATAATGGAATTCTAGAAATAATGAATAGGATACTGATTGAGAAGGCTTGGAGTATGTTGAGTGGTTTTGGTCTAGAACAAAGGTTTTAGGATGAAGTTGTTGTCACTACTTGTTACCTAATTAATAAGTCTCCTACATCAACTCTTGTTGATAAGATTCCTATAGAGGCATAGTCTAGTCATAAGACTTCATTAATACATCTTATAGTTTTTTGTTGTAAGGAATATGTACATGTGCCAAAGGAGAAGCAAGCAAAGTTGGAGAACATGGATATGAAATGTATCTTCATCGGATATGGTTATGGTGTCAAAGGATACAAGCTTTGGGATCTTGTTGCACATAAGGTAATATATAGTAGAAGTGTTATTTTTAGAGAAATTGAGCCTTCTTCTATTACATTGCAGAAAAAACAAAGTAAACAAGATGTGTTTCAATTTCCTTCTACACTTTAGAAAGTTGAATCAAGGCCTATGGATAAACAAGAAGCTAAGGAGAGGTCATCTAGCTCAAAATATTCAAAAGATGAGGAAGAACCTCCAACTCAACTTGTTCATAGGTCTACAAGGCATGAAAAACCACCTAAAGGTATTCGCCTAATGATTGGAGATATATTTTTTCTTTGAATACTAACATGGATGCACCAAGATTAGTAGAAGAGGAATTATGTATCAATGATACAAAATCCTAGAAGATTTCTATAGATGAATAAATTAAAGATTTCAAAATAAATGATACATTGGATATTGCACCATTTTCTAAAGGTAGAAAAAATGAACATGGTTACAAATGTGTGTCAAAGAAAAGGATTGGTTCAGATGGAGGTATTGAGAAGTACAAAGCAAGGTTGGTTGCAAAAGGTTACTCTCAAGTTGAGGGTGTTGGCTATGGTTCAAGATATTTTCTCCTATTACAGAAAGGACATCCATTATATTTTTTCTTTCTATTGTTGTTGTTTATGATTTAGAGGTTGAGAATATGGATGTGAAAACCGCTTTCCTTCATGGTGACTTGGAGGAGGATATTTATATGACATAGACAAATCACTACATGGTGAAAGGTTAAAGTAAATTGGTTTGCAAATTGAAGAAATCTTTGTATGGCCTAAAACAAAGTCTTAGGATGTGGTACCAAAAATTTGATACATATGTTTTGAGTTTGGAATTTGAGCATTCTAAACTAAATCATCATGTTTATTATAAAACTGATGGTGATCATTTCTTGTTTATTGCATTATATGTTGATATGTTATTTATTGGTAAAGGGAAATGTATGATTTTAGAATTGAAATCTCAACTTGTAGCTACTTTTGAAATGAAAGATCTTGGTGCAACTAGACATATTATTGGGATGGAAATTAGAAGAGATAGAGTGAACAGAAAGCTATGGCTTGACCAAATTATGTCAATTCAATTTTACACAGGTTTGACATGTAGGATTTTAGACCATTGTGTGTTCATTTTTCAGCTGGAAAAAAGTTATCTATTTTAGATTGTCCAATGTCCCCATCAAAGATGGAAGACATGAGTAGAGTGCCTTACCAAAGTATAGTTGGAAGTTTGATGTATTCCATGGTTTAACTAGACTAGACATTGCCCAAGCAATGGGAATTATTTCTAGATATATTTCTAATCTTGGTAGAGTTCATTGGGATGTAGTTGAAAGAGTCTTCAGATATTTGCATGATACCTTAGAGTATTCCTTGTGTTATCATAGTAATTTGATTGAAAAGAAGATTTCCCTTGATATTCATGGTTATGTGGATTCAGACTGGGAAGTTGATGCTGATAGCAAATGATCCATCAATGCTTATGTGTTTACTTTATTTGGTGGTGCAATTAGTTGGATGAGTAAGAGACAGGGTGTAGTTGCTTTGTCCACTACTAAAGTTTAGTATATGGAAGCTACTCATGCTTGTAAAGAATCCATTTGTCTTAAGGGACAATGTTTAGCTATTGGAATAAAACAAGGTGCAATGACAATTTATTATGATAGTCAGAGTGTGCTATGTCTAGCCAAGAACCCAACATTGTTCGCTTTCAGTTGATCACAATTTTGGTTATCAATTTTGTCCTTGATGTCAAAAGCTTGGTTCAACCCTTACTCATGGTTTTGATCACGTTAGTATGATGACATTGCATGTGTTGGTAATGATCTCATAGTTTTGATCATGTTAGTATTGCATGTGTTGGCAATGATTGATTCATATTGTTCATTATTATACTAGACTAATAGTGTTGAATGAAGAAACAGGGCATTTATCAGCTTCAATCACCTTGATATGTTCAGGTGATGACATTGTAGTGGGAAGGTATATCTTGTTTCAGTTTGACAGCCACAGGTATATTCAACATGCTTACAAGTATTTGTGACATACTCATACTACCAAATTCATTTCAGTGAGATATCATTTGATTCATGGAATCATAAATCTTACTAATTGCAAGGTTTAGAACAACATTATAGTTGTGAATATCAGCTTCATAAAGGTATTGCTTCAATTTGGTCTTGGTTTCATTAATCAAGTTGATCTTGGTATATGATATTCAATACTTGGCATGGCATATTTCTGTGATCACCATCGTATACGATATTGAAGCTAGGAATTTTTTATTTTTTTTTAAAAGACTATTAAAATCCTCTATTATAAAAGGCTCGGGCTTATCATATGATATATAGTTCATATTGATTATATTGGTATTGGCCTTTTTATTATTTTAAGTCTTAATAAAAAGACTCAGGCTCCGTTTTATTGTCAGCTTTCATTGGAATGTTATTATTTTGAAGACTTTAGTCTTCACCATGCATGTCAACATACTCATTATAGTTTGATTCTTAAAAAGGTTTATTGGGTTTATTTAACAGTGACACCATGATGGCTTGGCAGATTTAATAACTCACATGGATGTGAGTTGGCAGTGACTTGTCTTTCATTTGATTCATCATTTGGTCAATGGTAAATGGATTTGATTATTGATTATGTTTAGTACTCAATGAAAAGAAGACTATGGTAAAACCAGTGTTAATTTAATTTTTGCTCAAACCCTAGCATAGCCATGTTGAGATTTCAATCATAGGTTGAGAAAGCTTGTGGTATTCTGATCTGGTTTTTAGTTATGCTTGTCTTTGATGGATGGCAAGATAGTTGGTGGTCTTTGCTTGAGCTGGAAGTGGAAGTTTGGGTAGTTTTTCATGAAGATCTTCAGGGATTTTTTTTGCAAGTTAAATCCACCATGACAAAGGTAATATTTATGCATTATTTTGATCTTTCAAAGTTAAATTTGGTAAATGAAAAGTAAAAGGGGAAAAGAAAACTTTGATTTAGTTTTGAACAAATTTATTTTACTTTGTTTTGCAATGAAAAAGAATAAAGTTTAGGATAAAAAAATGAAAGAAGAATTACTTCATTTCTAGTTATTGGTTTTCAGTTTTAAAACAAAAATTACTTTTATAGATTTGTGATTTCGAAAGAGGAAAGAAAAAGAAATTATGGTTGAAAAAATGTGGTTTTATTTTGTAACTGTAATTTATATTTTTTACTATGGAAACTCTAACTTGAGTGTTTGTTTTGAACTCAAGTTTGATAGGTTGGCTCAAGGGTTTGAATTTTATTTTCTCTATAAATTCATGGCTTTAAGCCATTTTTCAATGGGAAATATTGGAAAGAATTTATATGGATGAGCACAGAACAGATTGTTATTATAGTGATATCATTTGTGTTTGAAATGAGTGAAAAGAGTGTTTAAAAGATTTATATCTCTGATTTGATTACAAAGATTTCATACTTCAGTGAAATTATTTTTGTACTATTTCATTTAGTACACATTTTAGTGAGCATAATTGAAAATCATCTATTATCTTTTGAAACTTTGAAAAACAGAGGAGTTGGTGCTCTTATGAAGTTGGTGCTTCAGAAAAGTTATTGGAGTTGGTGCTTCACATTGTAATAGAGTTGGTGCTCCACATTATAACAGAGTTGGTACTCTTTTAAATGAATAAAAGGATCAGTTTGTGAGTGGTTGTTTATACCCCAAGAGGGTTTTTCCACTCAGGAAATCTTTGTGTTATGTGATGTGCTTTTGTCTCTCATTTTTGTCATGTTAGTGTGCTCATTCAGTTGGTCAATGCTCTAATACTTTAAGTTTGTTCAAAAGATTAATGCAATTTGTTTAAGTCTATATACAAAGTAATTTGTGCAAATTTGGTCATTAAAAGCTTTCGTTAATGCAAGTTAAAATCTACATTGAGTAAAGTTGAAGTTCTATTTCAAAAATCATTAATAAGGTTGTTCATAATTTGATAGAACAATACTACATGGTGCTTTTAACATGAATTGATTCTCTTGCATATCTTTCTGCAAAGTTTAAGTGTTCATGTGTTTGGTTAAATCTTCCACATTGTTTCAAGGTAAAAAAATTTTAAAGTCAAAAGTTAAAAACTAGTTCACTCTAATTCACCCCCCCTCTCAGAGTGAATCTAGTTCCAACAAGTGGTATCAGAGCGTAGGGTCCTGCATTAGGTTTCATACCTAGGATTGATTCTGGTCTTGGAAGTTTGTCATTATGGCACGTGCACTTAAAGGTTCATCTATTACAAGAGCTCCTCTATTTGATGGCACTGATTATGTGTTCTAGAAAATCAGAATGGAAACATATCTAATTTCTTTAGATCTTGATGTCTATAACTTAATGTGTAGTAAATATACTGTACCTGATACCAGACCTACAGATCATGATGAGAAAAGAAAATATGAAATGAATGCAAGAGCTAAACATGCATTGTTATGTGGTTTGAAAAAAGATGTATTTGTCAAAGCCATGCATTATAAATCTGCATATGACATTTGGGAAAAGCTTGAAAACATTTATCAAGGAAATGAAAAAGTTAAGCAATCCAAAATCCTTACTCTCAAGAGTCAATTTCAAGAAATGAGAATGAAGGATGATGAAAAGATTGCTGATTATTTCTTAAGGATAGACATGAAGTTGTCAATGCAAGAAGAGGTCTAGGTGAAACAATTGCAGAATCTGATGTTGTTCAAAAAGTGATTAGGAATTTGCATCCTGAATTTGAGTCTAAAGTTTCTACTCTTGAAGAAAAGAAGCATTTTGATTCACTTACCTTGGATAATTTACAAGGCATACTAACAACCTATGAAATGAGGATAGGAAGCTCTGCTTCAACCTCTAAAGATACTACTTTTAAAGTAGAAAAGAAAGAAGATTTAGACAGTGAATCAGAGCTATCTAGTTCTTTAGAAGCTCTTCTAGTGAGGAAGTTGACAAAGAAATATAAAGGAAATTTTCCATTCAAATGTTTTACTTGTGGAAATTCTAGACACTTTGCTGCTAAATTCCCTTACGGTGATCAAGCCAATGAGGATGAAAAGTCAGAAAAATAGTATAAGAAAAAGGTTTTTGATCCTAAAAAGAAGTTTAAATTCAAAAAGAAAAAGAGTCTCTTTACCAAAGAAGACTCAGATGTTGAGACAGATGACTCACTTGGTGATGAAGGTGAAACTTTATTCATGACTGAAGTTGATTCACAAAAGGTTTCAATTAAAGAACCAGATAATCAGTCTATTTTAGAAAATGATAAAGTAGATCTAAAAGGTGAAACTGTATGTATGTCCACAATGAATGAAATGGAACTACAAGAAAATACACTTGCAGAGACTTCTGCTTCTAATAAAGAATTGAATGGTTTTGAGAATGAACTAAAAATTGCTCTAAGTGAAGTTCAAAATTTGAAGTACTTACTAGTATACCAGAAAATTCAGATTGAGCAAGATACTAAGAATTTAGTCTTAAGTAAGATTCTAATCACTAAAAAGGAAAATATTGACTTAAAACTTCAAGTTGAGATTCTTAAGATTACAAGTATGCAATTGGTATTCAAGGAAGGAAATTGTTGTATCTTAGAAACTAAAATTAATAATCTTAGAAAGGAATTTGATAGTTTTACAGATCTTTTGAATAAACAAAGCTCTTATGAAGACAAGTTAGGTCTTGGTTATATGAATAATTCAAGTGATTTTCTAGATATAAATGTAAAAGCTAAATATGGTAGATCTCGACAAGCTTCCTACAAGAAGAAAAATAGTCTTTCTAAGACAACTATGCAAAATAAAGTTAAGTTGGTTTGGATAAAAGGAGCAATGTAGAATCGGAAGGTAGTTTTAGTCAAACTGAATTACATGTTAAAGTTGAAAATACATGGATCTTAGATAGTGGTTGTTCTCATCATATGAAAGGGGACAAAAGTATTTTTACTGAACTTGAATTTGGTGATTTTGGTTTAGTATGGTTTGGTAATGAGGATTGCATACAACTTATGGAAAAAGGCATAGTGGTTTTCGGTAATAACATTTTCTTTTCAGATGTTTATTATGCAGTAGGTCTAAAACATAATATGTTAAGTGTGACACAAATATGTGATCAAGATTTATGTATTCCTTTTGATGATTGTGGGTGTCAGATTAAAAGGAAATCAAGAGAAATAGTTATTGCTAGTTCAAGGACACAGGGAAATATCTATGAAGTGACTAGTGTGAAAGTACTTGATCAGTTGAGGAGGAGTCTCTATGATCTTCCTCCTATTCTTTTCACTAATCAATCATTGTGATTGTAGGGAATGCTTTCAAGTTTTATCTTATATTCCTGAAAGTATAAACTGCAATCAAATCTTTGCAGTTTAGTTGGTGTTTTGGAATAGTTTGCAATTTTCGTTGCATAAAGGAATGCGTGTTATTTTGTGAGAGAATTGGTAAAATCAATTCATTTTTTTTACAAATACCATTGTTTGGACAAATCATGATACATTTATGACAACGACTCTTCTTTGTATTTTTTTCAAAATCTGTCAGAATCTCTACTTCATAACAGTGGTATTAAAAGTCTGTGATACAGGGCATCTATGCTTGGAATCATGTTTTCCTGATAGAAGTAACAAGGGGTTGTATACTTAATAATGTGTTTGAACACAGAACAGTGCTATTTTCTTTTTCTTTGATACACTTCTATGGAGAATAGTACTTTTGGTGATGAAAATTTATGTTGTGAGAGCATGCAAAAATCTCATGGATCAAAAGCTTCAGGTGACAGTGAGTTTACACATTAAACATTGTTTAGTCATATTCTAGTATGAAAATGGTGCTATTTTTGATGAAGATGATATTGCTTGAACTTAATGGTTGAGTATCTCATATTATTTCCTAGACTATATATTCAGTTTCTATGCTTATCAAATGTTGTTTAGCACTATGGATGCATATATTGCTCATGAATCTCTTGATTTGTGACTATGTGTATTGTCAATACAGTTTGAGAAAAGGATTGATGAATTGTAGTTCAATGTTAACTGGAACAATAAATGCGGTACTTAGAAAGGAGTAATGACACCAGTTTTTGATATATCTTTGTATAAAGCTTCTTTATAGGGGGAGCTTGTTTCTACATCTTTTCATTCTTAGCTCTCTTATATATTTTTCATTTGTTGCTCTATTTTTCTACTTGCAGCCAGTTTTGGTTGGCTTCTTAGTTGTTTATTCGCAAGAGACAGTTATTACAATATGTTTTTGGATATCGACAAAAGATTCATGGGTGTGTTTGTAGCATGTTGATATAAGGTAACAACTATTTGTCAGTGACTTGATCACTACCAGCTATATGTTGATAGTGGTAGTATCTTATAGGTTTTCCTTGGTGACAATTACATTATGAGTTGTTTGTATTTAAGTATTCTACTATTGAAAATGGTATTCCTATCATTTGAGGTCTTTGTTCTCAAGGCTGATGATTCTTGACATTATTATTATTACTTATCAGAACAGTGTCCACAAAGAAAGTTAGCAAAAGATTCTCAAGGTGGCATTCTGAAAATAGGATAACAAAGACAGTATTATGATTGCAAAGCCATTATGTTTGCTCCATGTGAAAACAAGAAAATATATGTAGTTGTATTGTTTGTTTATGCAGTGCTGACATAGTGATTGATTTTTGCACTTTTTTTGGCTTTCAGTTGTTTTTCTCATTTGATACCCTCCATGTTCTATTGTTATTCTTTTTCATTGTGGAAAAAAGGGGGATAGATGGTAGTTTTTCTATCAAGGACAAAGGGGGAAATTGTTGGCTTTCAGTTGATTACAGTTTTGGTTATCAATTTTGTCCTTGATGTCAAAAGCTTGGTGCAACCCTTACTCATGGTTTTGATCATGTTAGTATGATGACATTGCATGTGTTGGAAATGATCTCATGGTTTTGATCATGTTAGTATTGCATGTGTTGGCAATGATTGATTCATATTGTTTATGATTATACTGGACTGACAACATTGAATGAAGAAACATGGCATTTATCAACTTCAATCACCTTGATATGTTCAGGTGATGACATTGTAGTGGGAAGGTATATCTTGTTTCAGTTTGACAGCCACATGTATATTCAACATGATTACAAGTATTTGTGACATACTCATACTGGTAGATTCATTTTAGTGAGATATCATTTGATTCATGGAATCATAAATCTTACTAATTGCAAGGTTTAGAACAACATTATGATTGTGAATATCAACTTCATAAAGGTATTGCTTCAATCCGGTCTTGGTTTCATTAATCAGGTTGATCTTGGTATATGATATTCAATACTTGGCATGGCATATTTCTATGATCACCATCGTATATGATATTGAAGCTATGAATATATATATATATATATTAAAAAGACTATTAAAATCCTCTATTATAAAACACTTGCGCTTACCATATGATAAATAGTTCATATTGATTATATTGGTATCAAACTTTTTATTGTTTTAAGTCTTATTAAAAAGACTCGGGCTCCATTTTATTGTCGTTTTTCATTGGAATGTTATTATTTTGAAGACTTTAGTCTTCACCATGCATGTCGACATACTCATTAGAGTTTGATTCTTAAAAATGCTTATTGAAATTATTTGACAGCGACACCATGATGGCTTGGCAGATTTAATAACTCACGTGGATGTGAGTTGGCAAAGACTTGTCTTTCATTTGATTCATCATTTGGTCAATGGTAAATGAATTTGATTATTGATTATGTTTTAGTACTCAATGAAAAGAAGACTAGGGTAAAACAAGTGATAATTTTATTTTTTCTTGAACCCTAGTGCCGCCATGTTGATATTTCAGTCACAAGTTGAGCAAGCTTGTGGTATTCTGATCTGGTTTTTAGTTATGCTTGTCTTTGATGGATGGCAAGATAGTTGGTGGTCTTCGCTTAATCTAGAAGCGGAAGTTTGGGTAGTTTTTCATGAAGATCTGTAGGTATTTTGTTTGCAGGTTAAATCCACCATGAAAAAGGTAATATCTATGCATTATTTTGATCTTTTGAAGGTAAATCTAGTAAATGAAAAGTAAAAGGGGAAAAGAAAAATTTGATTCAGTTTCGAACAGATTTCTTTTACTTTGTTTTGCAATGAAAAGGAATAAAGTTCAGGTTAAAAAAATGAATGAAGAATTACTTCATTTCTAGTTATTGGTTTTCAGTTTTAAAACAAAAATTACTTTTCCAAATTTGTGATTTCGAAAGAGGAAAGAAAAAGAAATTACAGTTGAAAAAATGTGGTTTCATTTTGTAACTGTAATTTGTTTTTTTTACTATGGAAACCCTAACTCAAGTGTTTTTTTTGAACTCAAGTTTGATAGGTTGGCTCAAGGGTTTGAATTTTATTTTCTCTATAAATTCATGGCTTTAAGCCATTTTTCAATGGGAAATATTGGAAAGAATTTATATGGATGAGCACAGAACAGATTGTTATTATAGTGATATCATTTGTGTTTGAAATGAGTGAAAAGAGTGTTTAAAAGATTTATATCTCTGATTTGATTACAAAGATTTCATACTTCAGTGAAATTATTTTTGTACGGTTTCATTTAGTACACATTTTAGTGAGCATAATTGAAAATCATCTATTATCTTTTGAAACTTTGAAAAATAGAGGAGTTGGTGCTCTTATGAAGTTGGTGCTTCAGAAAAGTTATTGGAGTTGGTGCTCCACATTATAACAGAGTTGGTGCTCTTTTAAATGAATAAAAGGATCAGTTCGCGAGTGGTTGTTTATACCCCAAGAGGGTTTTTCCACTCAGGAAATCTTTGTGTTATGTGATATGTTTTTGTCTCTCATTTTGTTTTATGTTAGTGTGCTCATTCAATTGGTCAATGCTCTGATGCTTTAAGTTTGTTCAAAAGGTTAATGTCAATTTGTTTAAGTTTGTATACAAAGTAATTTGTGCAAATCTAGTCATCAAAAGCTTCCTTTAAAGCAAGTTAAAATCTGCATTGAGTAAAGTTGAAGTTCTATTTCAAAA
>VDFB02075800.1:0-33579 GCA_007258455.2 Sequoia sempervirens | reverse complement strand
TTAACCATAATTAATTAATGAACCCCTAGATAAGTGTGAAAGTGTAATACAACACTTTACAACACCCCAAATAAGGTAAAAATTAATTACATTGTATTAAAATGGGCCATAGATTAATGTGAATGTGTACAACACATTACAACATTAAATCAAGGCATTATTAGGTTAATTCAATATCACTTATTCCCAAATTAAGTGTGAAAAAGGGTTACTTTTTTTGACACTACAAATACTAATCTCTATGAAAGAGATAAAATTATGGATTGAGTGTTTAGTACTTTTGTGGTGGGGTTGATCTTTGATTATGAATTAACTTGATTTGACAATGCAAATGTGTGCCTAGGTTAATTATGCAACTAAAAAAAATTATGATTTCATAAAACCACATTATTGTAACACATAAAAGGATCACAAAATAGTACAGTGCAAAGAGAAAGAAACTTGGCATATAAATCTAAGCTAAAATTGGTTGGACAAGGGTGTTGGTGCCCTAGACCTAAAAATATAGATCTTTAATATAAAAATCAAATCTCAAATGGTCCTTGTATGTAGGTTCTTCCCTCTTGGGCTCATCTTTTGAAACTCATATATTGATTATTAATTCCACATTCCTTAATTTGTTGACATGTGAGGCTTGAATGCTTGATTTTGCATTTAGGTCTTCAATTCTTTCCCAAATCCACTTTAGATTTGTCACTTGCACATAAGAGAGGATAGAAAGGGTTTTTCCATATAGGGGGTTGCCTAATTCAAAATAAATTTTGGTTTTTCCACCTCCACAATAACTATCATGATGTAAAGAGTGCTTAGCCTTGGTTTGGTAAAGGTAAAAGAGATAAAAGAGAAGGGTAAATTAACAAGTGGTGGAACTTATCACTCATATTTTCCTTCCTTGATGGACTGAAGTCATTATACTCATCACCTTCAAGGAGAATTTGATGTTTGATTGGATTTCCTTCAAGTGTTAGTACTCAAAAAATAAATTAACATAAAAGACAAAAAATATCACATATAAACTTGATGCAATGCTAGCATGAATCTTGACTACTAATAAGTGTTATAAACTCTACTAATTCTTCTCTAGATTTATTTTTAAGATGCTCAATTATGATTCCAAATTTCTAGGATTTCCTTAGGATTTAAAATGATAAAAGGACTTGTATTTATATATGGACAATAATTCATTTTCTCATAAAATTAATTATCAAAATTATGCTAACAGATGAATTTAAATTTATAAAAGTTGAGATGTTGACAATGAAGTATTTAAACTAGGAACAAAATAGGCTAGACAAGGGTGCTAGCACCTTGCTCCATACCCATTTTGGGTCTTCAAGTGTCTTTTAAAAATTACTAAATCATATTTCTAATTTAATTCTAATGTTTTGAAGATGGGCATAAAAAGAGAAATTTAAGAGTATAAATGTGTTTGCATGCATAAGGGAGAGATAAACCTATTATGAAATTGTTAGGGGTGACAATTTACAATGCTAATTTTAGCCCCCACTTTAGTGAAAATATAAACTTACACTCATGCTCAAACTAAATTGTTTGGATAAGACAAGAAGGGTTTGTTTATCTAAACAATAAGGAGATATGACACCATCAAATCTAGAGGATGCATTAGCCTCTAGGCTCAAGATCCTATGACACAAAAATCTAAAGGAAAAGGAACACACACAAATGAGGTACAATACAACATGAAAAACATGAAGAATACACAACAAAAACATGCATGTATTGAATTCTTAATACATAATATAATAGATGAGGGAAATTCCCCCCTTTAAAATATTAGTGTACGTGCTACACTAATATTTTAAGGAGATAATGGATAAATAGGAGATCCTTTAGAAATTGTAGACAATTAAAAATGTCTCGGTGGATCACATTGGCTAACTAACATCATTGCATCCTAAAACCCATCCTCTTTTCACTTTTTTAATTAAATAAGCCTAATTATTTATTTAAATGCCTTATTTTCACCTATTAATCTAATTGACCTAATTGGGTTAATTCACCCCCTCTCACACTAACATTTCATCAGGTTTAATTAAATAATGTAAATCATTTAATTTTAACCCAAAGCCTCTTATTTAATTAAATAACCTAAACTATTTAATTAAATATCATATTTGCATCTCCTTTTCATTAAAATGTCAGCCAAATTTGTGAAAATCCTCCACATACTTCATCTTGCACATTTCAAAGGTTTAGTTTTAATTAACTAAAATTTCTAATTTCATCCACTTGCATGGGAATATTCGAGGGCATTCTCCATTTTCCTCCAAAGAAGGTAATGATTACTCAGACAAACTTTGGAAACAAATTTCCTGGCAAGTTGTTTGGAAAGTGTGTATTTGCATGATTGTAAGCCCTTGATCTTTTCTTGATCCATATGATATTTGATTCTCATCCATTGATGAGAATCCTTGATCCATGTTTCATCCTCCTTTCATTTGTGACCATTGATAGATCAAATCAATCTCATCGATTACTTTTTCATTTGATCTCCATTAAATCAATTATTTAATGAATATCATATTATTCCCCTAATTTTCATAGTTTAAACTTTGTTTTAATTATCGAATTACTAATTCTTCCACTTGCAAGGGAATATTCCTCCTTTGCACATTCCTCCAAAAGGGGAATATTCCCATGGAATATTCCTTCCCCTTTTGCACAATTAAACTTTGTTTTAATTTGAAAAATATCTATTTCCTCACCCATGAGATTATTCCAAAGAATATTCTTTCTCCTCACTCATTTGAAAAAGGGAATATTCTTACAAAACTTCATGTGTAAGTTAAATCAAAACTTCTTGTGCAAGTTAACTTGTGACCTCTTGTATAGGTTAAAACTATGTTTGTTTGAAGGAATGAGAACCCTTGATTAAATATCATCATTGATTCTCATCCCTTGATGAGAATCCATGATCCATGCCTCCAACTTCTTCTATCCTTGACCAGTGATTAGCCTTTTTGATCTTAACCCTTCATTTCTCATTTTCTTTCCTATAAATAAAGCACTATTTGGAGACAAATGGATACATATTTTAAGAGAAAAATTATACTGTGAAAATCACTTTCACTTGCACTCATATTTAGCACTCATTAGAATAATTTTACCTTATTTTTATCGCACCATATTAGCTTAGCTTCTATTAATGGCTTCCATGCTAACATAGATGCATACATTTAACTTATTTGTTAGTTATGATTTTAATCTTTTGAAGCTTGTATACATTTAGAGTAGATTAGCATACACCCAAATCGATCATCTTAGCATGTATCATGTTAATTTAGCATTTAAATCATGTTTTATCACATATCTCTGATTGGTTTAATCAATTCTCTTCAATAGAATCGATTGAAACAAGCTCATTATCCAAGGGATTGGTAAAAGGTCACCATTCCACATCAATGCAACACCACTCCCCCAATGGGATAAGTTTCAATGTCTTAGATTAGAGTTTTTTCAAGCTTTCATGATTTAGAATGTTAGTTTTAATGGCTTATTTGTCTTTGTTTACAATGAATGATCCTATTGAGACTGATATATAGTGTGTTAAATATTCCTTGAATTCATATGGATCAAGTGTAGTTAACCTATACTATGTTATTGGTCATAGAAATGATATAAACCTCATAATATTAGTTATACTTGCCCCCATGTGTATGGAAATGGACAACTGTTGTGGATATTATCACATTACTCCCCAAATTGATGAAATATGTTTTCATAAAATGTTTTGTGCCTTTAAACTTAGAAATGAGCATCGTATGATACTATGAATTCCACATAGCAAGTGAAACACCATAATAACTAATTTATTATTTCATACATATCCACAATGATGTCATATAATTGAATTAACCATTGTATTGTTCTTTTTAAATCATAACACCCATAATTAAAATGTCTAAACATTTGATGATATACACAAAAGGATGAATTATATTTTGTCTTCTTGTTAGAGTTTCTCTCACGATGAGATAGGAGAGTGATTAATTCCAAAATCAATAGTATAGATAATATACACTTTATCTCAGATAAGGGATATGATCTAGGAGTATGATATCTCTTCTTGAATATTGAGGTGGTGGTGATGGGGTGTAAGTTAGAATGAATGTATTATGCAAAGATGGAGGGAATAGGTAACCAAGTCCTATTATAATGGAATGTGGTGTATGTTCTAAGAGAGTCTGAATGTCATGTTCCTTATTTTTATCGAAGCCCTATTCATAGATTATCTTAAGTCCATGACCATAACACTTCTCTAAGTCAATTTAGGTGTATTTCTAGTTTTATTTACATGAGAAAAATGAATAATTTGTGCTAAGAGAGTGTTATTATTGGTATGTGAATGGGAATTATTTGTATGCACATACAAAATGGGTGAGGGGTGAATGGTAAAGGTTTTCATTATGAGAGGAAGAAAGTATGTCAAGTGAGGGTATCATAGGCTTTCTATACTTTTGGCTAAGGTGAGTAGGTAAGATCAAAGGATGGTAAATTGATTCTTAATGCTTGGGTATTATGTATGTAAGGAGAATATTGTACACAAGAATAGGAAAGGTTATTTTTTAGGGAGCTATCAATGATCTCTTCTTCTTACATCGAGATATCCTTGCTAGGATGACATGCATTGGTAGATAAGGATACATGAGTTTTATCTTCTATTGGAGAAGAATTACCAAATACACAAAATGAAACATCAAACAAGGACTTCAAAGATAAAATCATTTTTCCAAAGAGTTCAAAGATTTTAAAATTTATTTACCAAAAGTAACACAATTATATTTACTAAAAAATAGAGCAATGTAGTAGAAGCTAGGGAAAAATATGAACATAAATCTCAAAGAGACTACTATCACTAAAATCTAGTCCATTAAATAGTCTAGACAAGGGGGCTAGCACCCTACACTAGAGAAGTTGAGTTTAAATGTTTTAGAAACCTAGAAATAAATTTCAATGTCTAGGGATCTAAATTTGTAGAGGTTTAGGTTTGGAAACATATAGATTTATAGCAATGCACAAAACGTTAATTTTTCTATGTGAGATATAATCATGCATGAAATTTTATGTTTTTAAAGCAATGTAAAATATTTAAAAGATAATTTTAATAATTCAAAATGTAGTAGTTGACTTAATTTTTCTCAAAAATGCAGGAAAAAAACACTTTTTGATCTTTTGGAATGAAAAACACTATGAAATTCTTATTTTTCAATTCTTTCCACAAAAATATGCAGCAATAAATTATAAAGTGAATCAACCTAATATTGCAATTAGATTCCAATGTGTAAAACATAATTTTCGAATATTTTCAACTATAACAAACATAAAGTTCATGAAAATGTGATGTGGAAAAAATAGATCTAGTCCTTACCTAAATGAAACTTTACCCTACTTACAATGGAAGGAATAAAAAATGATTAGAAAAAACCACTTCAATAGTAACCTTTATGGAAGAGCCAAAATAGTGGATCGGGGTTTTGGTTCTTTTAGGGTGGGGTTGATGATTAATTGTCAACTAACTTGAATTGATGATGCAAATGTCTACCTAGGTTTCTATGCTACTACAAAAAACTATTATAATTTCAAAGAATCACAAAACTATAACACAAAAAGGATCATAGAATAATAGTGTAGAGGTAGAGGAACTTGGCACATAAATTTGAGCTCAAACTAGCTAGACAATGGCGATGACACCCTAAACTAAGAAATATAGATCTTTAGAATCAGAAATCATATCTTAGATGGCCACTTTCTCTAGGTTCTTCCCTCATGGACTTAGCATTGGAACTTCATTTTTTGATGATTTATTCCACTTTCCCTAATTTGTTGACATGTGAAGCTTGAATGCTTGATTTTTTAACTAGGTCTTCAATCCTTTCCTAAATCCACTTCAAATTTGTCACATGCACACAAGAGAGGAGATAAAGGGTTGTGCCATGAAGGATCTTCCCTAAGTCAAACCCCATTTTGATGTTTCCACCTTCACAACTGCTATGATTATGCAAAGTGTGCTTAACCTTGGTCAAGTAGAGGAAAAATGGATAAAAGAAAATGATAAATTGAAAAGTGTTGCAACTTACCACTCATATCTACCTTCCTTGATGGATTGAATTTATTGTACTTATCACTTTTTTTCAAGGGTAATTAGATGCTTGATTTGAAGACTTGTAAATGTCAGTACTCACAAAATAAATGAATATAAAACAAACTTAGATATAAACTTGATGCATTTCTAACATGAATATTGAATGATAATAAGTATTGAAAACTCTACGAACTATTCTCTTTATTTCTTTTTAAGATACTCAATTTTTTTATTGGGAAAAGGGATCTAGGTACTAAATCACACTTATCGTTATTTTGTGAGGGAGGATTAGAAATGATCTCAAATCCACTTGACTGCAAATCCTAATAAGAAGAGTCATAATGGTAGATCAGGGTTCTAATCCTTGTTGTGTGGGGGAGGGTGTGGTTTTGGTTTTGTGTTGAGTTTTTAATTGTTAATTGAGCAATTTTAAATGATGTAATGAACAATGTAAACTATGAAAATGCAATATTCTATTATGAATTATGAGAAACAAAATGTTGCTAGACAAAATTGAGTTCTAAAAATGAAAAAGGCAAACACAAAGGAGCCTATGATGTGAATTGATGCAAGTTTAGTTGGTCTAGAGTGTAATGTACCTTGGACTATCCTCCTTTTTTACTGTATTTGAAAGTACAGACATGAGGTCACTAGTATATTGCTTATGTCCCTCCCAGCCCACTATTAGAACATCATTTTTTTATTAGAAAATCTAGTTTTTGTGACATAAAAACTTATAGGGTTTGAGTGCATGAATGAACAATTAGCCTTCTATCTTCCTACAACTAACGTCAAATCTATAACCTACACACATAAAGAGAGTGGAAGGGTTGTACCATATAGGGGCTTTCTTAAGTCAAACCTCATGTTGGTATTCCTACCTCCACAATGGAAAATTATAATATAAAAAGAGAGTGTATCGTTGGTTGGATAGAGTCTAGTGATCAACAAGTAATGAATTGATAGCTTGTTGCAACTCACCACTAAAATATAATCTCCTTGATATCCTAAAGTCACACTCACCACCTTCAAGGATCAATTGTTTCTTGACTTGGATTGTTTTGAATTCCTACAAGTATTAGTACTCAAAACTAAATGTATGAAAATATTAACAAAACTTACATAGTTCATGACATGATTCTTAAATTATGAAATGCTATAATAATCTTGATAATTATGCTCTTGACTACTCCTAAATTCTTTTTTAATAATCTCAATTGCTTTGCTAATCATGCTAAGATTAAAATGGTAAAAATATTTTGTATTTATATGTAATATTTTTAATTTACTAAGATTAAAATACCAATAACATACAATTGAAAGTAGAAATTAAAATAATAAGTTATCGAAACTAGCATATTCAAATTTTGAGCCAAAAATACTAGACTAGGGCATGATACATCCTAGATTAGATTAATGCTTTTCAAAATAAAAATTTTTGGGGGAAACTATTAAATGCATAATTTCATTTTGTATGTTTGATTTTATAAATATGCTTGTAAATTGGGTAATTAATGAATAATTAGGTTCAAGCACATAAGTGGGAGATAAACCTAATGTAAAATTGTCAAGGGTGACATTTTTTTATGCTACATTTAGTTGCACTTTAGTGAGAGTATGAATTTAGTATCAGACTCACACTAAAGTAAGAATATGTCAAGAGGGGTTCAATTATCCAAATATTGAAAAGATATGATCACATTGAATCTAGGGGATGCACTATCCCTCAAGATTCAAAATCACATGGAAAGATAACAAGAGGAATTGAGGGAACACACATGTGAAGTGAAATGAAACATGACAACACAAAACATGAATAAAAAAGACACCACACCTAACACTATACAAAAATTGAACAAAACATAATGCAAACAAAAAACACAATGCAAACACCATGAAAACACAATGCAAAGGGGTGTGATGATCACAAATTAGTAAGCTCCATAGAAATCTTACAAGGATAAATTTTACTACACCATGGGGCACATATGTTTATGTTAGGATGCCATTTGGGTTGACTAATGTTGGAGAAACTTTTCAGATAACCATGGATGTTACATTTTTTGATTTAATTGATATAATAATGGTATTGTACTAAGATGATTTTACTAACTTCTCCAAGTAAGAAAAAAAACCATTGTATGATATGTTGAGAAAATATTTTTAAAAGCCATTAAATGTGGAATTTCACTAAACCTTAAGAAATATACATTTGGGATCACATAGCTTAAATTATTAGGTCTCATTTTTTTAAAGGATGGTATTAGGATTGATCCTGAAAGAGTTGCAACAATTGATGAAATTATAACTTCCAAAATAGTCAAGGGAATCCAATCAGTATTTGAAAAAATCAATTTTATTAAAATATTTTTCACTAATTTTACTGAAATAACTAAATCCATTTTGAAAATTTTAAAATAGAAAGAATCAATTAAATGGGAAGATGAAGCTTTCCAAAAATTTAATAATATCAAAAGGACCATCAAATGAGGATAAGTTCTTAAGTCACCTAATTTTGAAAATCTTTTTTAAATATTATCTTTTGTATTTTTTCATACTATTGCTATTATTCTATTATAGAAGAATGATGAGGGTTGTGAACAATGGGTTACATTTTATAGCAAGTCACTCCAATTAGATGAAATAAAATATGATATTATGGAAAAGTAAGTCCATTCCCTTGTCAAGGATCTCAAGAATTTTAGACATTATCTAGTTAGAGATAAAATAATTGCATATGTTCTTAATCTTGCAGTCAAGGATGTCATAACCCAAGAAGATTTCATGGGGAGAAGATGTAGGTGGATTAACAAAATTTAATAATTTAACATAGACATATAGATAACAAAGCTTGTTAGAGGAAAAGGTTTAGCTAAACTTGTGGTTGTGTCTAACCTTAATGCAAGTTGACCAGGTAAAAAAAATACCAAAAGATGCACTTATAAAGGTGTGTTATTTGCAATTTTATTCTTGGTATGAGGATATTTTATATTTTTTGAAAAAAAAATGTCTTGTCTAGAGAACATGACTAATAATTAAAAGAGAACTCTCAAGTTGCAGGCTATAAAATATGTCATATTTTAGGACTTTTTGTATTGGAGAGATAAATATGGTCTCTAGCTCACATGTTCTAAAGAAGATCAAGCTATAAATATTCTTGAGAATATGTTTTAGTGGAGTCTATAGTGGAAATTATATGGCTAAGGAAACTATTTATTAGATTGTATGGTTTGGATATTGGTGGCCCACTTTTCTTGTTGATACTCATAGAATGGTAAGCAAAAGTGATGTGTGCCAAAAAATTCCTAGGTTAATTGAAATACTCTAGTGCCTTACCATTGAAAACATTAACTCTAGAGGACCCTTTTCAACAATGGGGTATTGATTTTATTGGTGAATTTTTGATAAGTCTAGTGGGGGTCATATTTTGATTCTTGTGGCAACCGATTACTTCACCAAATGGGTATATGTTATTCCTACCAAGAAGGTTACTAGAAATTTTTTCGTGGACTTTGTCATGAAAAATACCATCATAAGGTTTTGTACTCCTATTAATTTAGTGGTAGATATGCTATGTTTCTTAGATCAGATGAATTTGCCACATTTTTTTTATTATGGGATTGAAATATCTTATTACTCTCCATATCATCCATAAGTAAATGTACATGGTTATTCAAGTAACAAGAGTCTAAGGAAAATTATAAAAAGAGTGATTGCAAAAAATAATAAGTATTGGGATTCAAAACTGAAATTAACACTATGGGCTAACAAGACAACAATTAAGAAAGCTATAGGAAAATATTCATTATGAATTAGTATATGGACTAAATACAAGATTGTAGATCAATTTCTTTTTTTCCAATTTATAAAATTATCCAAAAATATGATGAAGAGATTGATGATGTCATGAGAATCAAAGTTAATCAACTTACAAAGTTAGATGAGTCAAGGAGAGATGCATAGAATATCAATCTCAAGAAATAATTACAAGTTAAATAATTTTTTCACAAAAATACATTTATAATAGGAGAAATAGTCTTAATGTCGAATGCTATGGTCCAAGACAAAGGAAAAGATGGGAAATTTAGAGCCATATGGATAGATCCTTATGTTGTGCTCAACAATCAAGGTGATAATTCCTAGATTTTACAAAATATGGAAAATGATATTTTGGAATTTCCATTGCATGGATAATTCCTTAGACCATACTCTTCATAACATAGGGTATATCCATGTACATTGTATGTTAGTATAATCGTATAGTATTTTTTCCTTTTGTTTATTTTTTATCTAGTCTGCCTAGAGATCCATGGATCCTCACCTTATTTCTAAGAAACAAGCATCCCCAATTGGAGCCACTAGTGGTACTTATTTAAATTGTTGCCCTCTGATTTAAAATGATTCACAAGAATTCCTAAAATCCCATGATATTGCAAGAATTTATTATAAATTATGCATTAGGGCTTAAAAAAACCTAGCCGTATCAAAGCCCTAAGACTTATCCAAAGCCCTTGCATCTTTCTTTTAATTGGTCGCTAACCTTTAACCTAATTTTTATAGCCTTTGAGTTGTGATTTTAAGGCCTTTGTCTCATTTGTTTATCGACACCTTCTCTAGAGCCTCATATGTGACCATTACCATAATGTTTTTTTAGATACCACTTAATGCTTTGCACTTTATTAGGTCCCATAGGACACATGTTTTCATTTCGTATAGTCTCTTTGGTTCACAAATTGTTTTATGTTGTAAGTTTCTTCTCCCGAGCCTATTAAACAATTATTTTCTCCTAGGGTATGTCTTGGGATCATCATGGAAAAAATAGGCCCTTAAGTGGCAAAAATTAGAAAAATCGAGTTAAACCTTGGCGTAAAAAGGGTGAATAGGCTGTCTATATTATTTCAAAAATATAGAAAGGAATAGAATCTAGAAAATTAGATAGATTACTAAACTACTAGGTTTATTTTTATTTTCCCAAAATCCATTTGGTGAAAATTTGAAATTTCAATCACATTAATTGCCAAATTTGGAAAAATAAAGAAGTAGGTGTCAATGGACCACTAATATAAAATAAAATGATAATATTTTTTTATCTTGATTTTAGATATAGAGTAGAGGGACTAGATCACAGTGTGATGCATATTTTTTTTGTAATTTTGTTTCCATGTAAAATGGTAATTATGAATTTTTTATGACAACTTTTAAAAAAAATATAAAACTTCATGCACGACCACCTTAACTTGGTCAAAAATTTATAAAATTTAATTCTTCTTTTAATCCTATAGTATGTAGGCATTTAGAATGCTTGACATGTTTTGGATTCAAAAATGTGATACTATTTAGAGAAGCTACTTAGATGTTTTCAATCCAACCTATCAATCAAAGACCTAGTTATGGTGATAAGAAATGAATAATAATTATTTATTAAATTCAAAGTAGGCATAATTTATATTGGTGGAAAGAAAATTTGAGGGTATCTCCTTTAAAATCCCTTTTTTGTTTCATCAATTTTGTGTAAACAAAAAGTCGTCAGCCACATACCCTACACATACCCATCATATCGCCACTTTTTGGCCCATCATGATCCTGCACATACCCCCTGTTTATGGTTGATGTGTATGAGTCTTTGATCAATCAAATTATAAGTTCTTTTTTTGCTAAATTAACTCAATTGTCTAGCAATTTCCCCTTGTATCATGCTCTACACACCCTCTTTTCCTAGCTTCTTTAACTTGTATGTTTACGCACATGCATTTTAAACTATTTAAGTCACACAAACTATATATATATATATATATGTATGTATATCATGAGACCCTCATTTTGATAATTTTTATTTTTTTGAATGAGTGAAAATATTTTACCTTTGAGAAATAAACATGGGTATTTTCTTTTGACACTAGCTTTAACCTTTGCAAAGTAGGATTTTAATACAATCACCAAAGAATTAATAGTAGACATCATCATTTAAATTGTCTTGAGTAGAAATCATCCACTAGACCATCCAGTTTCTTTGGGCCTTAGAGTTTTTATGTTTTTCTCCAAGTTTTACATGAAGTCTGGCTTCATATCTTCCCCATAACTTCTTATCAAAATTTATCACAATAAAATTTTCTAGGGTTGTCCATCTACCTGGTTCATAGCCAACAACTTCTTTTTAAAATCCTCTAGATTCTATTCTATACTTATTTCTCTTTTCAATGTCTACTCTTGGAAGACGTTGCTTTTGGAGGCGCTCTCTCAACATACAACTTTTTTCTCCCATTTTAGTATGTTTTATCCCTTTTCCTCTGTCACCTTGTTGTTCATATTCTTTAGGTGTTAATGCTAACTTCTGACTGATTTGACTTGCCAATTTATCCATCAACATAGGATTACTACTAAGGTCAAATAATGTAGCTAAAAAAGATCTAGAGGGATATGGATTTCTGGATGGTTGTTTTTTGAATGAAATATGGTGAGAGGATCCTATAGCTTCTTTAGGGTTGTAATCAATGTATGGTTTGTGGTTAGAACTTGGAATTTTTTTTGATAAATAATAAGACCTGGATGTGTGAGATAAAATAGGTCTATCACTGGTCGATGCAACAAGTTGCTAAAAGAGTATCTCTTCTAGTAAAGATCTCAATTCTATACTAGAAACTCTTCTATATTGTGTTCTAGATTTTTCAAAAAATAGGCCTTTAGAGGGTACGAGTAGATTTTGGAATTTGGCTACAGAGGACTAGTTAATAAGTCTTTCTATAAAAAAACAACCTATATCACTACTAGCATGATAAATGTGTCTTCCAAAATCTAAAACATTGAAGTTTCCTTTGTTAGGACTATCAAAATTTGCAAATTTGAAGTGCCCATTTCGAAAATCTTGCCTCTGCACTCTTAGAAGTGCACTTGAAAAATATGCCTAAGTGACCTACTTTGTAGGGTCGTAATTTGAGGCCAATTGATTTTCATTCAAAACCCGTTTGTGGACCCACTAATGTGACATATGTGAGTAGGCATGTCAATTTTCAACTTCCCATGATGAGTTTTGACATGGTTTTGAAAAATGAAGCTGGAGGGTTTTGGCACTTTTCTGATGTTTGTAAACTCTCTATTTTGCAAAGTAGCCTCCTATTCAAGTGAATATTTTGAAACTGGATGACTTTCAAGTCAAAATGGTTTTTTTTTCTCCATTATCCATACCTAAATGTGCTCCCATGTCAAGTTTCAAAGTCTTATGACTTGATTTGCTATTTTTTCGAGATCAAAAGAAAATGCAATTTGTTTAGTTTTGCACCTGCTTTTTATGAAACCTTTCAAGGTGGTCAACTTTGACCCCTAATATCTCATAGAGAATGACGATTTAATGAAATACCTCTTATGCACATACTTAGTGTACCTAAATGAGATTATGTTTCCAGTGGCAGCCTGCCAGAAGAAGGTTTGATATTTTTCAAAGTGGTGACTTGGTGAGCCCTGATTGGTTTGGAATAGTGCAATTGCAGAAAAGTTTGAGTAAGCAACTTTGCTAATTAATATTTTTCACCTCAAGATCTCTTTTTCTAAATGTTCTTTTTCATTCCATTCTTGGATCAAGTGTCTACATTCCTACAAGTTTTCATTGCTCCAAGAGGTCGTTTGACTATTTTTCAGGGGTGATTCTAGAGCCAACTTGACCAATTTTCACCATTCTACAAATATGCCAAAAAGCAAGTTTTAACGATAACCCAATTCCTTTCTGCACCTCTAATGCATTCAAAAGTTTTCCTAGATCAAATGAGGGTAAAACTTGTTTGAAATTTTTTTTTTTTAGCTGGACCCACATGGGGTCCGACATGTTTTACATAGTTATGAGATTGTAAGAGCATTTTTACAATCGTTGTGGGAATATCAAGAGTCAAGATGGTAAGAGTTCATGTTGAAATACATTCTCTCATGGTCAAAAGTATGAACTCATTTGTAACCATATCATAAAAAGGACCATCCAAATGGAGTAAGAGCTTTGAAAGGAAGGATTTGTTCAAGCAAAGGATGATAGTGATTCTATTGGATATATCAATACTATATGCCCTGGTAAATGAACATGCAAGTATGGAAGCATAGACATGGGTGTGGAACCATAACAAGGAATGACAACAAATCCATCGAATGGAGAATGTTGTTTTACTCGAGTTGCCATGCAACAAAGTCACAACATCAATTAATTTTTCCTGGATTGTTTGAACAACTCCATGATGATGAAACAAAAAATATTTTGTATGGGCTAAAATGGTTAAAGTATCCCTATCATTTCTTGCTACATGGAATGTATTTTTTGTAGGAGGTTCGAAGACAAAACAAATGTCTAAAATTTGAAATTTTGAAGTTTCTTTGGGTAGGTCTGAGGGATCTTTGATGGGCCCAAAAAGTGGCCGATCTGATGGGTATTTGTAGGGTATGTGGTTTGTGACCTTTTTTACCCAAAATTAATGAAATGAAAAGGGTTTTTTTTAAAGGAGATTCTCATCTTTCCACCAATATAAATTATGCTTTACTTTTGAATTTAATAAATGACAATTATTATTCATTTTCTATTTGAATTACAACTAAAGTCCTCCATTGATAGGATGATTGAAAAACATCTATATCTTTCAAATGGTATCACATTTTTGAATCCCAAAACATGCATACATTCCATATGCTTCACATACTATAGGATAAAAATAAGAAAATGAATTTCATGAAGTTTGACCAAGTTAAGTTAGTTAGACATCACGAGTTTTATATTTTTTAAAAATTGTAATAAAAAATCATAATTAAATATTTACTTGGAAAAAATTACAAAAAATATGCATCACATCAGGACATGGAGTCCTCTACTTACATGTCTAAAATCTTCTATAAAAAAAATATTATCATTTTATTGTAGAGGTTAGGAATTTGGTCAAAAACTTGGACACACTTACATTTTTCAGAAATTTAAGTACTACTACATTGAAATTTCAAATTTTCACTAAATAGATTTAAAAAAAAAATTAAACCTAGTAGTTTAGAAACTACATTGGGTTCTACAAATTCTATTCTTACATATTTTTGAAATAATATAGATAAATTATTCAAAATTTTTACATCAAGATTATTTAACTCTAATTTTTCTAATATTTTTGCCCTTAAGGGCCTATTTTCCATGATGATCCACTGCACATACCCTTCTATAGAATGTGATATAGTTGATAGGAGGTGCCAACATAGCAAGACACAAATGGATTTGTTAAAATGTCTTAGAAATTTTCAAGAAAATGCAATTGGCCTATGTAAAAGTGGACAACGCCCCTGTTGACAACATTTACCCTATGAAAAAGAGGGGAATACATAGCAAAGTAAGAAGGAGGGATTTGAAAATGCTATATTATGAATAGAGCAACCTTCGCTCATTAAAATGAACATTAATACCAGTGCAACCAATGGAAACTTGGCATCATCCTTAAGATTCTAGAAAAGTTCAAACCATATTGGGAGTTCAATGCCAAGATTGTATTGTACGCTAAAACTAGAGCAGTCAATTTGAATGTTACATAGGAAATTTCTACACAGAATGTCTTAGCTACAAAGAGAGGCAGCCAGTGCTAGCTGAAAGGGTTCACTTTCATATTACAATGGAGATTTTTACTTGTTGTAGAGAATGCTTTTATTCTATTTACCCAAACTGTGGGTAAATCTAATCACCTTGCTAATAAAAGGTTGTAGCCCATGCTTGGAAGGAAATATCATGGGCATCAATGGGAGAAACCACGTTTGAAAGTGTAGGATATGCATAAAACAAATGTGTTGAAAAGACTCCAAAAACTTTAAAGAAAATGCAATTAGCAGATTTTTTGCGCATTGAGAAGAGGGAGGTCTCAATGGGATGCCATAGTAGTAGCTTAAACCCATCACAAAATGGATTTTTTGAGGATCTTAGAAACCTTTAAGCAAATTTAGTTGGCATGCATAAAGTTGGGGCACCATCGAAGCTGGATAAAGGTATGAAGCTTGGTGCAAACAAAAAATACTGAAGGTAGCTACCATGTGCCATGGGAGGGAACAGACCATCATGAGGGCATGGAAATCCATCAAAGCATAAAGGATAAAGGAACTTTGTTTAGAATGGTTTTGCAATGAAGGAGATAATGGAAGATTTGCAGAATAGAGAAACGACATCGAGCAGCTGAAACATGAAGGAGAATCAGGGCACAAAGCAGAGTGGAGAAAGATTGACAGTTGGGAGAAGTGGAGGGGATGCAACCAAATCTCTACCCTACCCTACTGGCTCACAAGTTTGAGCTGCTCACTTGATAATTGCTATATGTGATGGGTGAGATTGTGCCACGTGGATGTGGTGGGCCCGAGTGAATGAAAAGCATGAGAATAGGTTGCTCGCATGCCCATTAGTGAATTTAATGGGGCCTCACCATTTAATAAGCTTTATTTTTAATTTAAAGTGAGGGTAAAGGGGCCTGATGGTTTAATTTTTGAGAGGCTTCATTTGTCTTATAAAAGGAAGAACATTTAAATTAAATTTTGCCTGAGAAACTTTTACTAATAATATAAACCAATAAGGTGGGCCCATGAAATATTAAAAGGGAAAGCATTTTAAATGTGCCAGGTAAAGTGGGGGTAAAACTTTTGCTTCTATTTGGAGTGAATTTTTTATTCACTTTATAGGTAAAGAATGAATGGTATGGGAGTATTTTGTAAAGTGAATGAGTATTCACTAGGTGAAATTTTTCATTGGCTGAAAATGGGTGAATTTTTTAAATGGAAGATTTAATACAGTAAGTGCATGGTTGATATTTTATTCTCTTAGATAAAGTGAATTAAATATTCATTGTTTAAGGGGTTCCTTTAGTAAAATATGAGTTTTCTATTGGTTGGGAAGTGAAAATGTAATGTGCAGCAAATAAAGAGCAGAAATAAGAGCTTTCACAGGAGAAAGAAGGTATTTTTCACTTGATGGGTAACTGTAGAATGGAGATTTTTCACGGTGAAGTGAATTTGTTGTTGCAAAGAAAAGGCAAGAAATGGAGGCAAAGTTTGTTGCAGGGAAGAGAGAAGAGATATGCTTTGCATTTTGTTGATTAATGATGGATGAAGCTTCCTGATGACATCAACAGATCAACTTCTAGAGCTTTTCTTCTTCTATATCTTCTAATTCTTCTCTCATTGTAAGGGGTTCTAAATTTTTGTATGGGTTGGGTAGATAGAGAAATGCTGAATCTGAGTTATGAGTTGAGTCTGTAAGCTTTAATTGTTGTTTTCATGAGTAAATATAAGCCAGTTTGTGCAAATAAATCATGAATGTCATCAAATTGTCTCCATCTTTGTACATTTTTAGTCATATGAATTCAATAATACAAAGTATGTTTGAATTTTTAATCTCAATTTCCTGAGATTGTGCTATGTGTTCATGGTTCTATTTCAAAGAAATGGTTAAATTACTTTGAGTAGATAATTGTGATTTTAAGTGTGTAGGGTGGATTTGGTAAGAAGAATTTGATTGACAACAGGAGTGGATTTGTTGATGTAAAGCATTAACAATTGTAAATCCATTGGTTGAAGCTTATTCGTTGATGAATTCATTTTATGAATTTGACTCCATGGCCCAAAATTAGGCATTAATTTGTCATTCAACTTGATGCATTCTCAGAAAAATTTTAAATTCAAAATCCTTTTAAATTTATGATGTTTGGTTGAGGTTTAGTGTTGAGTTTTGTCTCCCAGTTGTTGAGTGAGTGTTGAAATACCAAGAATGTAGCCAAATTTGAGGTTTTCAATGCTTTCCTTAGTTTATTTTCATTGGGAATTATCTGCTATAAAAATCAATGTGTGTGTATGAGTGAATTAAGTTTTTAGGCATTATATAGGTTGACCCACCTTGGTCTTGCAGATCTAGAAGTGTAGGATATTTTAGTCTTTGAATGAATCTTGTTAGTTGGCCAAATCCACCATTGAGTCTTATCATTAGAAAGTGGCTAGTCTATAGGATTCATTGGACTGATCAATTTGGAACACCAACGACCTTCTAGAAAGGATAACCTGCAAAAAAATTGGAGGAAACATGGTATTCAATAATGTATATATGCATCTACCACCAATAGTGGCATAAATAGATTATGGTTGAAGAATCACACCCCTAACCTGAAGTAATACACAAAATGCATATTGTACATACTTATCATCTAAACTGATTGTGAAATTTGTATTCATGAAGATATTCCAATCACCACCCTTAGTCTCATCATTTTCTTGAGCTTTAGTTAGCTTACCCCTAAATTCAACAATTACAGCTTGATCCCATAGTCTACAAAGGGTATCTATCAAGGTAGCAAAGTAATCAGCTCCTATATCATAATTGAAATGTGGGTGGATAATAATATCAACATATGAGAAATGAACATTGAAAAATCATTTTTCTTTCCATCTTTTGATATCTTCAGGTAATAGGAAAGGCAAGTATATTGGGAAAGTATCATGAGACCCTCATTTTGATCATTTTTATTTTTTTCAATGAGTGAAAAGGTAAACCCACAAAAATGGTTTACAAATCTAGTGAGGAGGGAAAATTTCAAAAATGCTCCTATGATTTTTTTTTTTGCTTTTTAGGGGTTCACAGGAACTAGGGTGTTCGAATGGACCCTAGTTCAAGCGAACCATATTAAATGATGGGACTCATTTTTTGGAATTTTTTATGAAAAAGACAATGGACAAGAGGGGGTTCACTTGAACTTGGGTTTGAATGAACCCAAGTTTGAGTGAACCTCCAAGGGGGGTTCGCTCGAACTTGGGTTCATTTGAACTTGCCTGCCTTCTCCCCCTTCTCCCCCTCTAGCAATTTTCTAAAAAAATTTGGCTTTCGAAGCTCAGGTTGAAGATGAAAATGGAATCAACTTCACAAACCCAACTAGAGGATTATAGTCCTCAAAATGAGCTATCTATCAAATATAATTTTAATATATTTTAGTTTTATTATGTATTTGTTTTAGTTTGATTAAACTTAATTTTTTCATGAAAAAATCCAAGCTCTGATGCATGTGGAAAATAACGAGGTTATCAAAATAAGATTAGAAATCATGTTGAAGCTAGGTATTTATGTCCTTGATCTAGTAAAAAATTGAATTTTGATACATACAAAAAGTTATGTTTTGCTCACAGTCTTCCCTATGTTTGAATTGTAATTGGTTTGACTTTGAAACTTGATTAAGGAAAATATTTCAATAAAAAACACTATAGAGGCAAATGAGCTAGTTTAGATATCATAGTTACAAATCTAGAATTAAAAAATAGAATTTTATCCCTCATAGAAGAAATTTATATTTGTATCTGGTGACATATATCCTTAAAATGAGTGTTTACTGATAAAAAATGGATTTTGAAGGAGATGGAAAAAGAAGTGAAATATGATTCCAAAAATTTGAAAAAAATATATTTATAGTCTATAGAAAAAATTTCACAAATCGCTAGTTTGCATCATTTGCAAATTCCTCACAATTTAGCTGCTATAGGTGCCCGAAAGTGAAGATTTAGTTAGAAATAATAAGTTCAGTGTCCAGTTTGGCCAAAAGTTGTAAACTAGTATTGTGGGATCACCCAAAAGGATTTTATCATGAGAAATAAACATGGTTATTTTATTTTCTTAGTAGCTTTAACCTTCACAAAGTGATTTTGAGTCGATCTTTTATTTCCTTGAACTCCCAAAATTGCACCATGTGTTTGGTTAAATTTACTTATAATTTTTTGTAGAGGAATGCACTATCAGGGAAGCCTCAAGACTATTCCTTCTGTTCTAATGAGTCCCTAAAATAATGAGACATGTGTAGGTGCTATGTGAAAGAAGGAAGTTATTTTTCTTTGTAGAAAGGATTTCAAATCCTTGAGATTACTATAGATCTTCTAAAAACAATCCATATTAAAAAATGAAGAACAACAACCACTGGTTGTGCACTCAAGCATGTGATGACATCAATGGATGGTGTGATTTATATCTACCAAATATTCAAAAGCATTAGCTTAGTTACACCCGCTTTCATTATTCAAGAAATAAAGAAAAGATGCCAAAGAAAAAATATTGTAGAATTCCATGCAAACAAGGGTTTTTGTGATAATTTTAGGGTTTTCAACATGAAATAAATAAGTAATTTTTACTGTATCTATACATTTTTAGCATAAGAGAGTGTTATTATCTAGCTTCAAATATTTTGAAGGTGATTTAGGGCTTTAAAAGGGTAGGAATTGCATAGAATTTTATAGAATTTTTCTTTGAAGTGTAAAATTGTAAAGCCCTAGTTTTACAAGTAGTAAAACCCTAAAAGGAAAATCATGGCTAGGACATTATGTAAAAAAATTCAATCAACCCTTAACCAAATATAGAAATTTCCTAATGAAGAAATATAATAATCTATCTAGGTTAATAGTAAAAATTACTGTTCTAATGCAAATACAGAAAACATAGAAGTTCACAAACAAATTTGAACAATAGAAATGAGTAGATTGGGACACTATGCACCTATGATTCAAATTTGGGGTAGAAAATGGAGGACACAGATGCATGAGGTGTGAGTCACCTTGTATTCATTTTCAAATCTATTTTTGGGGTCCTCCGATATCAAATTTGAGCTTTGGATTCCTGCCTACAAATTTGTTGGAACAATGCCAATTATTTTTATAACTGATATTTTGTGGGTTGAGAAGATGTAGGTCTTCAAATGCAACAACAAATACTTTGTCTTCAAACTCCTTTCAATTTTCTTCAAACTAGAGATCTAAAAATTCACAAAGGGAAGAAATGTTGAGCCATTTTAGGGGCTTTCCGCAATCAAACCCCGTGTAAGTGTTTTCACTTCCACAATGACAATGTCAATGATAAATGGATAATGATTAGGAAGGAATGATGAAATCACATAGTGCTACAACTCACCACCCTTGAGTTGGTTTCTTGAAGGACTGGAGTCATACACATCATTTCAAGGTCTTGGATCTTGGTTTTCTTGATTACTTGAATGCTTGAATTGCTTCGAGACATAAAAAATGTTAGCATTCACAAAACAATGACAATATGAACACACATAAACTCACATAGAATTTGACATGATGTTAGGATCTTGAATTTCTACAATAATTCTCTTAAATGCCACTCTTGAATTGCTCAATAGTGCTCTTGATCATAATTTTTCCAATAGTTTTCTTGTTCTTGCTAGATATATTTGAAAATTATGTAATAACGAGGTATTTATAAACATTTATTCAATTTTGCAAAAATCAAATCCCTATGGCCTACTTTGGACACTTGAAATTCAAATGTTAAATTGCAACATCCGACATATTTTAATTTGGAGGTAAAATGGGATGACATTCATGCCTAGAGTGTGATTGTATTGGACCTATTTTCAAAGATAGTTAGTGTTGGGGGCAATGTATGAGTTAAATACAATTGATTCTCGCTTGTGATTCCTTGAAAATTGTGAAAAATAGGTTATAGAATGCATAATTTAGAAAATTAAATACTTAGTTAGGTTGAATAATTTAAGTGGAGGAAAACATAAGGTGAAATTTCCATGTGTGATAGTTTACACTAGTAAAATATCATCATCTATTCCTGCGATGTGGAAAATAATTGTTCAAGGAATCCCATCCCAATCTAGGAAACAACCCACTTTTCCCACATCTAATCCTAGCAAGTACAATCTTCTAGATCAGCTTAAGAAAACCCCTGCACAAATATCTATCCTAGAACTCTTAAGGTTATCCCCTGGACATAGGGAAATATTGGAGAAAGCTTTGTCTAAATCATTTGTTCCTAAGAACATTGATACCAATCAGTTTCAAGCTATGGTAGGGCATATCACGAACCATCTTCTTACCTTTTCTAAGCAAGACCTACCATAACAACCATATCATAACCATGCTTGACATCTTGAGGTTTGCATTCATAAAAAAAAGGTCAAAAGAGTCTTGGTAGATGGAGGTGTTGGTTTGAACATTTTTGCCTTGTAGTTGATAAAAAATCTAGGCTATTCAAAAGATACTACTGAGAAGACAAAGAGTACTACCATTAGAGCATATGATGATCAAGAATGAGTATCACAAGGAATCATTGCACTTCCCATTCAAGTGGGACCTCTTATTACTGAAACTACATGCCAAGTCCTTGATCTTGATATTCCCTATAACATCTTGCTTGGCTGACCATGGATCCATGCTCTAAAAGTTGTAGCCTTGACTTATAATTAGTGTGTGAAGTTTCTTTTCGAAGGAAAATAAATCACTATCCATAGAGATCCTAAGCCTTTTTACTATTGCAAAAGTCTTGAGGAAAAATTCCATAAGATCCCCCAAATACCCAAAAATGATGAAGGGCCTTCACCACCAAGCTCATTTGTTGACCCATCATCCCTAGCCTCTACCCCAGGGAAAAAAATCCCCATTGTGAAAAGCATACCCGACGTCAAAGCAATGATCCAGGATGATGGTTGTGGAAACTACAAACTATTGAAAGACACCTTTGTCTTAGGAGAGTTACCTATTTGTCTTCAATCTCATGGGAAACCCACATCTAGTACCAAAGAACCCAAAAAAATCAAAATGGTTGCTACTACCTTCACCAAGTGAGGATATTTGAACCAAGAATATGTAGATGAGGAAGATATCTATAAACTCCTCTATCAAGATGAATGACCTATCCCTGTTCTTCCCATGGAAGATGACAACAAAAGCTTGCAGCTGATGAAAAGTATGGGATATAACAAGAATGAAAATATAGGACAAAATGACAATGGTTTACTAGAACCCATCATTCCTGAGAAACACATAAAGAATCTTGGATTAGGTTGTACTACTAGCAAGGTCACACTTATTGGCAAAGGTATTTCCACTAAACGAGCCAAGGCTTCCTCTTGGTCACCTACATTGTATAGTACAACCTTAGATGACTTTCCCCTCAATGTTGCTGACTTGTTTGAGAACAACACCCTCTTTATGATATCCATAACATCATTTGTATCAAGAAATAAACTAGCTAAAATACACCTAGTATACCCACAACTTATTGATATAGACCAACAAGGACCGTTGATTCTAGATTTATTTGAAAATGATGAAGTGATCTCAAAATTCATGGGACTCTACGACAACTTATCATGGGTAGATCACAAAGTAGGCTTTGAAATAGAGCTCAACACAAGGGAATATTATGGGGAGATGATTGAATCCTTCAATTGAAAAATAAATGAAATGCAACTAACATGTAGATCCTTGAGTGAAAACCACCTAGTGGAACTCTCTGATCCTAAAATAGTAGAAAAAAGGACACATCCAAAGGTGAAAACCTTTCTAAGGCACCCAAGGATGAGGGATTCAATATCCCCCTTACTGAAATGCATCTAGAGAGAAGTCATTAGTAGTAGAAGAAAAAACTACTCAGTCAGTAACAGGAATAGAGAAGCACCTAGATCACTTTTTATATTTGAATCCTTGATAGACGAAAGAACAAAAAGAATATTACAACATTTCTTAAAAGTGAAAGAGCTAACTTTGCATGGTCATACATAGATATGCCAACCCTTGATCTAGAAGTAGTTGTGGATCACTTAGCAATTTATCCTAAAGCTAAGCTAGTCAAACAAAAATTAAGGAAGATGCACCCTTAGATAGCACTCTTGGTCCAACTAGAATTAAAAAATATCCTTGATGTTGGATTCATCCGGTGATAGATTATCACAGGTGGATTTCCAAACCTGGTACTAGTCTCCAAAACACATAGGGAGCATCAAAATATACACCTTTAATTTAAGAGATCTAAACAAGGAATGTCTAAAGGATGATTTCCCTCTTCCTAACATCGATATCATTGTGGATTTAATAGTTTGGCATGAAATTTTGTCACTCATGCATGGTTTTTCAGGCTACAATCAAATCATAATCACCAAGGAAGATCAACATAAAATTGAATTCACTTGTCCATGGGGAACCTATTGCTAGAATGTAATTCCATTTGGGTTAAATAATGTAGTCCAACAACCTATCAAAGAGAAATGACCCTCATATTCCATGACATGATCCATAAAATAGTTAAAGATTATGTGGATGATATTTTGGAAAAATCAAGGAAGAGAAGTGAGCACATACAAGTCTTAGGACCCATCTTTGACAAGCTTGAGGAATACAAAGTAAGGATAAATCCAAACAAGTGTGTCTTTGGGGTCACATCAGGGAAACTTCTAGGATTCATTGCTTCACAAAGAGGGATATAAATTTATCCGAAAAAAGTAAAATTCATACTAGACATGGAAACACTACAAATACTAAAGTAGATGAGAGGATTACAAGGAAGATTGCAGTCCATCAGAAGGTTCATAGCACAACTATCAAATAAAATCCACCCCTTTTCACATCTCCATAAAGGTATAACCTACAAGTGGGATGACAAGTGTGACAAAACTTTCCAACAAATCAAGGATTATCTACTCACACCTCCAGTACTCATGCCACCAATACCAAACAAGCCATTAATCATGTATATCTCAATGACACCATCAACAATTAGAGCTCTTTTGGCACAACATGATGAAAATGGAAAGGAAAGATTTATATACTACATCAACAAAACCTTGGTGGGCTATGAGATGAACTATTCACCCATTAAGAAGGCATGTCTAGCAGTTGTTTTTGCTTCAAAAAAATTCAAACACTAGATGTTGTCACATCAAATCAAGCTTATTGCAAAGATTGATCCATTAAAATACCTGTTATAAAAAGAAACCCTCACAGGATGAATGGCTAAATGGGTGATGATCTTAAAAGAGTTTGACATAGAGTATGTGGAGCGTAAGGAAATCAAAGGACATGTGATCACAAACCAACTAGGAGAAGCACCTATCTATGTTGAGAACCCTCTAATATCTAAATTTCTTAATGAATCGGTGTTCCTTATCAATCTCATAGCTTAGTGGAAGATGTACTTTGATGGATCATTCACCCAACATGGATCAGGAGTAGGAATTCTTTTCATCACCCCTCAAGGTGATTGCATCCAAAAATCCTACAGATTGTCATTTCCCTATACCAACAACATTGCTAAGTATGAAGCCTTAATCACAAGTCTAAGGATAGTGGTTCAATGGCAGATTCAAGAGATGAAAGTTTATGGGGACTCACAACTAGTTATCAACCAAGTCAATGACAACTATCAATCTAAGGACGAAAAGCTCACTCCTTACAAAAAGATGGTGGAGAATCTCAAAGACCTTTTTATAGACATAACTTTTGAGAAGATTCCTCGAATGAATAACATAGCAGCAGATACCATGGAAACAATCAAATCACTACTAGACATGAACAACATCCTCAAATGTGAATTCTTGGTAGAAAAACTTCTCATACCAAGTTTTGAAATCCCTAAATCTGAATTTGCATGTGTCATTGTTGGTCCTAGATCCTCATGGTACCATAACATATTTACCTACCTAATCAGAGGAACCCTTCCATCAAATACCACCCCAAACCTTAAAAAGAACTTTGTTAAAAAGGAACCCAGATTCATGATCTTAGGTGATACCATTTATCGACGAAGCATCGAAGGGACATTACTACAATTTCTTAACCAAGAGGAAGCCTTGACTGCTTTAACAAAAGTACACGATGGCATATTTGGATCCCATTCTAGTGGTATGACATTAGTTAAGAAAATGTTGAGGACTGGGTACTATTGGCCAACCATGGAAAAAGGAATCCTATCATGTGCAAAATTTTATCCAGTATCATTAGTGCATGGAGATCCGGGATCCATCTCAACCCAAGAGTTGCAAACCACACCAAGGTTACCCATGTCCTTTTGTGGACTTGACCTCATAGAAAAATCAACACTCCAACTCCATCCACGGCTATGGGTGTTTATCGCAACCACCACTAAGTACTTTACTAAGTGGGTTTGAAGCTATTCCTAAGGACTCTGCTATAATGGGCAAGTAGATAGCCAAACTATCCTAACTACCTGACCCATCATATGAAAGTTCCACAAACTCTATCTCAGATAATGGAACCTTTAAAAATGAAGATGGGAAAAGAGTTGTACCCAAAAATCTTAACATTCAACATCAATTTCTACCCTACATCATATCCCTAGGGAAACAATAAGAAGTAGAAGCTGGCAAACAAACTATCCCAAAAATCTCAGAAGAAAATAGTCAACGGGTCGCTTGCATCTGCCATTTGCAACTAAATCCTTACCTAGGCTTCATCGAATCCAGTAATTCACACTCCTATAGGTAAATCCCATTTTTCTTGGTCTATGGACTGCAGTTTCATCCTTCCATTGAGGTTCAGCTCCTATCATTACAGTATCACCATGTTCTGATAACCGAGAAGAATACAAAAGCTCCCCTCAACCGAATGAGTTGTAATTTTGGATGAACATCATCTCATACTAATCACCTAAAAGTATATCAAACCGACGTTTTAGATCTAGAAATACAGGTCTCAAATGTCGGTCGTTCCAGGTAGGAGATCTAGTCTTAAATCATAATCAAAAGAATCTTCTAGATCAAGACAACAAAGGAAAGTTTAAGCCTAACTGGTTGGGTTCCTTTGTCATCACAATGCTTACCGACTGGAAAGAGCATATAACCCATTAACACCTTAAAGGTGAGTTCTGTAATGAGCCAACTAATAATAGCTTGCATCCAAAAAGTTTTATGCCTAGTCTAGAAAAGGTATAAAATCATAAAATAACCAAAAAATGAGAAAAGGATTGAAAAGCGGAAGAAAAAAAATAATTCAGGAGCTGGTGTAGATTATGGATAGGACAAAAGTGGTGATAAGGGATGGGTAAGGTAGGTAAGTGGTCAATAATTTTTACCCAGCAAAATTGATGTGAAACGAAAAGGGTTTTAAAGGATTCCTCAGTTTCCACCAATGGCAACTATGCTTTACTGAATTTAATAAATAATTATTATCTATTTTCTATTTGAATTACTTACTCAAATTCTCGATCGGAGTAATATCAGAAAAACATCTATAGCTCTTCTAAACGGTGATTACATTTTGAATTTGAAACATGTAAGTCACAATTTGTTTCGGTGACACTCATAGGATTAAAAAAATGAATTTCATGAATTTTGACCAAGTTAAGGTATTATCTGTAACATTTAGGTTTATATTTTAAAGGTTGTAATAAAAAATCATAATTAATTATTTACTTTGGAAAATTACAAAAAAAATACATGTAATTAACTAAGACATGAGCCCTTCACCTTATACTTCCAAAATCTTATAATTTTTTTTTTATCATTTTATTGTGGTTAGGTGTCTATATAGATTAATCTACTCTATTTTTCCTCTAAATTTAAGTGGTTATCAGCATTGAAATTTAAATTTTCAAGGAAATAGATTTTTTAAATAAACTAGTGAAGTTTAGAAAACTACATTCAATTTCTATAGAGTCTATTCTACATATTCTTTGGAAATAATATATTGTAAATTATTCAAATTCCTTTATGTCAAGTTGCTAACTCTGATTTTTCTGAATTTTTTGCAACTTAAGGGCCTCTTTTTTCCATGATGATCCTGCAAATACCCTCTTCATTTAGTGAAAACCACTTTGGTGGTGCTTTGGGCAAGTACCTTGGTGAAAACCTAGAAAATACGTTCCTTGCGTAAATAATGCACCTCCATCTATTCTTTGGCTCTTTTGTCCTATCATTCTTCGCACCACCATTTATCCATCATCCACATCCTTATCATGGCCTAGCACTATGAAATATCATGAACCCTTTAGCACTACTTGGCATATTCCAAAGGTTAGTTTGTCCTTTCTTTATCGAAGTAGTCTAACATATGAAGTTGGGGACATTTCGTTATGGATCACAATTGGGTTTTTGTATATCTTAAGGTCATTCTTATCCTAAAAATCCAAAAAAAATCATAAAATCTTATCCCTAAAGTCCAAAAACATTTGCAAAATCCTATACAGGTAAAATCCAAAAACATTCAAAAATTTGTAAAGGAAAAATCTAAAACATCCAAAAAACATCAAAATCCCTAAATAACGTAAAACATTGAAAAACCAAAAAATAGAGTCCTTTTGGTTCTACTACATCATCTTTGAGGGCTGACATAGGAAAGGATTATTCATTAGCCGGGGCCTCAGACACTTAGATTGGCCCTTAGTCCGGCCATAATAAATCGATAAGTCTTCTATCCGCTCCATATCTCCATCTTGTAAATGGGTCGAAGTCACCAAACCACGCGGTCTCTACGCGGTATAATGTAGGTAACGCTTTATCCTTTGATCAGCCCTTTGAGGCCCCTAGGATAGGTCTTTTAGGTTGGTTCTAATATCAAAATCCCAAAAAACTTAAGAAAACCTTTGGAAGACATTTAAAAAACTCCTAAAAACTCAAAAACATCCAAATATCTTAGAAAACACAAAAACATTTGAAAATTGAAAATCCAAAAAATAGTAGAAAACATTCAAAAGACCTAAAAAGCCTCAAATATTTCAGAAAACCCTAAAAAATCTCATATAAAATAAAAAACGTAAACATTCGTATAAAATTTCAAAAATACTAAAATAAGCCTCAAAACATTTTTCAAAATAGCAAAAACATTGAAATATTCCAAAAAATCCAAAACCATCCATCACATCTCGCTTTCACCCAAAATAAAATTTCACCCATAATAAATCAATCGTCACCTTCAACCTTTGGTGAAACAAATAGAAAACAAGTAAAGCAAGACATAAAGTGTGAACCTAAAAGTCAAAATCTAAATTCTAGATCATAGGTAAATGCGTCAGTCAAGATTGTAGCAACAACTAATCTTAGCCTCATCATCCTAACATCAAACAACGCTCTGATAAACATGTCCTAGGATGTATCCTTCCTGTGATGGACACCAATATCAAATATCATCTTAGCTAAACTTAAACTAGGCAAGAGATATAGATAACACTGACTGTTTCTTTATGATCTTTTCTTATGATTTATTTTAATGACCCATTCTGAGGAGCTCCCGATGATGTCTAAAAAAATGATTTTGAGAGAAAGGAATGGGGAATCAATCATTATCTTTCATTTTCTGTGCTTGTGGATACTCTTGTAAAATAATCTTGGCACATACTTTCTTAGTTGTGTGTAGGAAGCTCATTTAGGGTATGTTGTTTACTATTGCGTATGCTTTGGTCCAATATATTTTAAGCTTCTAACTTACATTCCAATGAGGCTTCAGTATGTCAAGGTGTGAATAGGAACTATCTTATCTATTTGTCGAGTCAAAGTCCATTACACTAGATACAATGTTGTCCTGGTTATCAATATCTTGATGCATCGTGTCTATGTGTTATATCAAACAATAAGGAATGACGGAAAATCCCAATCCCGAAGTGTGAGCAACTAATCCTACATTTTCATCCTGCATTTTACATTGTTTCATCACCATCTCTAATAAAGTATCGATCGATCATGGACTTGTTGGAACTTTTGAAATAATCATCAACAGTTATTCATTCTTTATTCTTCTATCTTCTCTCCACACTAACCTGGTATCATGAAATTCAACAAAAATATCATTAGTGCATCCATCTTGCATCCAAAAAACATCAACTTACACACATCTCATAATCATAAGCATAATCATAAAACATCCATCAACATAATCATTCCATATCACATCATACATTCTGCATAATTATTTGAGTTGTGATGAATAATATAGATTTGTTATTCCAAACATCTTAAATAATTGTATATCATAAGAATTTGCATCTAGACATCCACATGCATGCATCATCATCATCATAAAAATGCATAGAAAATATACAAAAAATAAATGCATCCACATCTTTTGCATCCATAACATTTGCATATCATAATCCTCCATCCATATCATATCATGAAAATATAATGAACAAGAACATAACATTTCATCCATCCATATCATGATCATCGCATATCACATAGGCATAAATAAAATGCATCCATACATCATAAAGTATAAGCATCCATATCATATCCATCCATACATGAAATAAGGTGAACACATCACATCACATCATAAATCATCTGTATCATATATATAAAAAAATGAGTGTCATGGTACAGAATATGGATCAGTGTATGAACATTTATCAAAAGTACAATATCCACGAGGCTATCAAAAAGGAGCTAATGAATGTATATTTGTGATAAAGAATGGGGAAAAATAAAAGAGTGTCTATACAACATAGCTAGCCCAAATGGCTACTACTCTCTCCAGCCTACCTCTCAGGCTAATCCTTCGCTTGTGGCTGTGCATCGTTGTGCTATGAAAAAATTGGCTGTCTCATTGCCAATTTACATCTCGATGATAATGTTTCCTATAATATGTAGCCTCTGTAATTGCCTCTTTGTACAAACTCGCCAACACTGTCCTACCGTGGGTGGACACCATCATCACCTCGATCTACTAGCCCCTAGCAACCTTTTGGTCTCTCTCTCCTGCAATATATTGTACTCTTTGTAATGACTGATCTCTCTTAGAAGTGAATACAACCAACTGCTACTGTGCCTAGTCTCATGCAACAGTAATAACCAAAATCTGTTGGCGGGCCTGATCCCACTCACTAATCAATGCTTGCACCTATTGTTGCAGTTGTTGTATCTATGCATCCCTAGCATTTGGTGGAAGTGGTGGTCCTGGTTGTTGTTGTACAACTAGAGGCTGCTGAGGAGGCTATTGATGTATCACTGGTGGTGCCCCAAGAACTTGACCACCCTGGCCATCCTGGCCACCCTATCCTTTTCCTCTAGGTTTCCCTCTGGGAGGAGCAACCATTGGATCTATCAGTTGTTGAGGAGGCACAAACTAAGCATAATATGTAGGAGTAGCATGAGCTACTGCCTATCCCTAATCATATTCCCATAGCTAAGCCACCAAATGCTTGAATCTTTCAGCTGCCTTTGGAGATGGAAGAGTCGATCCCCAAGTAGGAACCTCTCATGCAGCCCTGGAAAAAATGGCCCTGTATGCATCATCAGGTCTATCCTGAACCTCTTTGAAATTCCTGTCTACCTTGTCTGGTAGATATCTATCAATAATGTGATGCTCTCAACCCTGCATATATTGGGTCTTCCTGGAGAAATACTACTATTGAATATCATCAAACCATGGGGGTATTTGTAGCCATGGGCACCAGTAAAACACTATCATGTCATCAATCACCCATCTCCAATACGGGATCCCAATCTATCCAGTGTGCCTCAAGGTAATGGAACCTTTGTATCTCCAAATTATGGGATCATTTGGCTCCACATTTTCCATTTGAACAATTGTCTAAAACATGACAATGTGCTCCCACACCCATATATGTAGTAGAGTCACCCCTGCACCAATGGCTCTCCCATCGTTGTAGAAAAAATCATGCAAATCATGATACAAGGAGGCCAGCATCATGGGCCCCCACAAAAAATGTGTCCTATTCAACATCTAATGCCATGCCAAGCCCCATCCTAGGTTGAATCCTTTGCTCCGTCTATCAGGAGCCACCAAACCTAAAATGATGGCCGCAATGATCAATTTGAAGGTCGACACATGACCTCTGTATGACTTGGTGTTTATCTATGATGTAACCAAAGTGATCTAGTCCATCTCAATGACCTCAAGGCAGACATCAAACTTGACATCAATGTCATAAATCACACGATCTTCATGAATCGAAAAACACAGTATACACCAAACATCCTCTAGAGTCACCATCACCTCACCTGTCAGAAGGTGGACTTGGACGAGGTCTCGCTGTGCCATATCTCACACAGAGCAGTCAGTATCGCAAGGTGTGTCTGAATCACAGACACATATGCAACATACCAAAGGCCAATCTCTCCCAGGTGCTCCTAGTGTAACTCTGATAGACTGTCTAGTCTCTCCAAAATAGTGGGCCTGTACTCCCATGAAATTAGCGGTGGAATGACCTCCTGCATCCACAAATCACACGACTTTAGGAAATCATAAAAAATTGACTCAATTTGAAATTTCCGGCTTTGAAATCACAATAGCATCGCTATCTAAAATAGCGTCACTATATTCAAATTTTAAATTACGATGCCCAAAGCATTGAGAATTACAAATCAACACATGAGTTTCCAAATAAGAGGGCGTCACATTTTAATCTTTGGCATACCCTAACCCTAATTTTTAAATCGAAAAGTGTATCACCAAACAAGTGTATGTCACCATTTAAAATTAGAAACCCTAATTTTAAATCATGAATAGCGTCACTATATAAATATGTGTTCCTATAATTCATGTGGGCGTCGCCAATTTCAATTTGGGCCACGGAAAAATTTAGTGGAAAATCTTCACCAATTAGTGAATAATTGAAATCAAGACCTCCAGAAATGGCAAATAGTACAAGCTAAAAAGGATGTTGAATCGCTAGGTTTTTACAAAAAAACAATTTTGTCTTGATTAATTTGCCTGTGCATTATTTTAACGATGCATCATTAGAATCCAATTCACTCAAAGAGTTTATATTGGTAATTTCATAAATATTAATTATATTCACTAATAATATTATATTACTACCATTAATTTTTAGAGCAATATCATGGCTACAATAAATTACCACTCTAATTTTAGGGATATTTTAGCCTTGAATAGGCTTTGTATTTATTGCCAACAATCATCTGATTATTGAGCCTAATTGATGACTATGTTGATTAGGACTAATACACATCGCGTTCTTTTAGTGGTTGTTGAGGCCTATACCTCCATTTTTAAATACACCAAAATCTAACTGCGGACCAAACAAATTGGGCTTCCAAATAAGCCTTTAAAAGAACATGCGACAGGGTCTAATCAACCTGCAGCCATTCGATTAAAAAGCTAATTAATGGTAACAATTTAATTTTTCATTTAGTCTTACTTTGAAAGTGATATTTAAAAAAATAAATTAATTTGTGTGTGCTGCAATGCATTTTTGAAAGTAAATTTATGCTTGGAGCGTGTCAGGGTCACTGTCCCCAGACCCTGCAAGGGGGTGTTGCCCCCTCAATCCCCACAAGGGGGCTCTATCCCCTTAACCCCCACAAGGGGTGTTGCCCCTTGACCTCATCAGTGGTTGCTACACCTAGGCCCCTACTTCAATATTGCAAACAACAAAAAGAATATGGGGGGATTGCGCTGACCAACTATGAAAATTTTTAAAGGAGAGATTTTCCATTGTAATTAATATTTTTAGTGATTATTCACTAGGATTCTCCACTATGATTATTATTTTTACCAATTATTCATTAAGATTCACCAAGATTTTACGAATTTTTTAAATAATGTCCATAGATTCTCCAAGAAAATTAATAATTTTTTCAAATAGAAGGAAAGATTCACCAGGATTTTACACCTTTTTCGAGTGGGTGGTTTCTTAAAGTTATCCCTTATTTGGGCATCACTACATAGCAAAATCACCAGAGTTTTAACTTTAAAGAGTAATAAATGCACCAAAATTCAAATTTCAA
>VDFB02075799.1:0-28391 GCA_007258455.2 Sequoia sempervirens | reverse complement strand
TGCTTGGATGATTATAGTCCTAATCTCCAATGTTGTAACACAACTTTTTGCCACTACATGTTAGCACTTTATACCAATAATTGTACCCATACTAGTTTAAAAAGTTATTTGAATGCCTAAACAATATTCTTCCAATATAATTACACTTTTTACTTCTAAAACAATCACTATGATGAAGTAGATTTATTAACAAGTTAAATGATAATTCACATCATCATTCCTTAATCAACTACAACGTAACTCCACATAAGGCAACAACACATTAGTAATAATGTTCCAAATAACTACTTTAATGATCTCAAGAATTTGCACCACAGTAGCATAATGACTGCTTATAGAAAGTTTGGCCCCTCATTAGTATTGAAAAATCACAAAATCATTAATTCAACATTAGTAAATAATAACTTATAGAATACCTTTCTTTCCATTCTAGTCACTAGGTAATTGATCATATAGGGAAATAGTACTTATCTAAGATTAATATTTCTCCATGATACATACAAGCCTTGCTAATTGAACTATCTTATATATGAAACTAGCATGATGTGCACCTAGATTCATGAAATGAGGTCTAAAGTCTGTTGATATGAATTATAAGTCTTTTAGTCACTTTGCATGATAAGGTCTCAAGAAATAAGTGAATGGTACCAAAAAATCATATAAAAATCCAATGAAATTAGCCACATACTATCACCTTAATTAGGAATCAAAACCATGTATATTACATGTTCGAATAAATCCTAAATTGTATAGGTCTTTCATTTAACCCAACTAATTATCACTAAAAGGAAGTATACCAATGGTGAAATTAAAGTACATATGTCTATCCTACAAAAAGGTGAGGCCTTACAGTAGAAGCATCCATATATACATGGGCTCAAGGAGAAATCATATTTTTAAAATTAAAAATAAAACTTAACCATCAGAGCAAAATAAACTTCAAACATGGCATTTAAATATTTTAATTTTTCATTCACCAATCCCCACTTCCCTGCAAGTTTTTGTTGATGGCAGAAAATGCATCCACATGCTACAAGGAAAAATTGCTACTCATTCTTTAGATTCATCCTCAATGCACATTCACTACACCCAACCATTGAAAATACAAAGAATTGTTCAAATTTCATCATTATCGGGTCGTTTTCTAGATGAAAGTGGCATTTTACAATTGTCGCTAAACTAAATTATTCAAACATGCTAAAAATCTCACCCAAGCATTGTGAATATCTGTGGATGGATTTAAAGCATGGGGTAGAAAACTTTGGATAGAATAGAGCCTCCAAAATTTAGGTGAAAGACCAAATGGGTATGTGTAGGATCATCATGGAAAAAATAGGCCCTTAAGTGGAGAAAAATTCAGAAAAATCAAAGTTAGGCAAGTTGACGTAAAAATTTGAATAAGTTATCTATATTATTTCAAAATAATGTAGGAATAGAATCTATAGAAAATTGAATGTAGTTTCTAAAACTACTAGGTTTATTTTAAAATAAATAAAATCTATTTTGTAGATTTCAATGCGGTAGTACTTAAATTTCAGGGAAAAAATAAGTAGGTGTTTGTTTGACCACCCTAACCACAATAAAATGATAATATTTTTTATAATATTTTAGATATAAGTAGAGGAATCATGTCCCAATGTGATCCATATTTTTTGTAATTTTTTAACGTAAATAATTAATTATGAATTTTTTATTACAAGAGAATTTTTTAAAATATAAAACTTTATTATATCGACCACCTTAACTTTTCAAAATTCATGAAATTCATTTTTATTTCTTATAATCCTATAGTATGTGAAGTATAGAATGTCATGCATGTTTCCAGATTCAAAAAAATGTGATATCATTTGAAAATTATAGATTTTTCTGTCGACCTATCAATAAGGACTTGAGTCATAATTCAAATAAAAATTGTAATAATTATTTAGTAAATTCAAAGTAAAGCATACTTTTATACTGGTGGAAAGTTGAATCTCCTTTAAAAGCCCTTTGTTTCATCAATTTTGGGTAAAAAAAAGTTGTCAGCCACATACCCTACACATACCCATCATATAGCCACTTTTTGGCCCATCATGATCCTGCACATAACCAAATACATGATTGCACTTCTACTCTGTAACAATTACTACTTGACTTATCCAAGATGGCTTAGAAGAACATCCAACACTTTTCCAATAAAGTATTTTCAATGGTTACAAAGCATTTGAGTTTCTACTTGATATCCTCCAACACCCTTCACTTACTCCCCATGAGACTTTGTTGCCTTGATCATGAACTTTCATGAGCAATGGGAATAGCTCTTTAATAAAGTTAAAACTTTTTCTAAAGTTTAAAATATTTAATTTTCATTAAAATTATTTTATTCTGAAATGCGATTTTAATTTGATAATATTTAAAATATGCAAAGAATTTTAAATATTATTTTTTTAAAAACTTCACAAATTTCATTTTCACTTGCGAACCAAATAAGGAAAATTCACTACAAGCAAATCGGGACACCTGGAGCCACAAAAATTTATGTAGGGGAATTATCAACTATTTCGAGAAAACCCATTTCCTAAAAGTTAACATCGCGGAAATATTTCTATGACCTCCTTGGTAAATTGGCTTCCTCAAGCAAATCATTTTAAATATTATGTTTTTTAAAACTTTAGGAACTTCACAAATTTCATTTTCGCTTGCAAACCAAATAAGGAAAATTCACTATGAGTGAACTAGGACACCTAGAGCCACAAAAATTTATAGGGCATTATCAAATATTTATAGAAAACCTATTTCCTAAAAGTTAACATCTGAAATATTTCTACCTCCTTGGTAATTAGCTTGCTTGATGTCTTTGTCACAACTGAAATAGATTAGAATAATGCATCATTCGATCTCCAATTTTGACAAAAAGGATCTAGGATTTTTAGATCAAAATGGGAAATGGGTTTCCTTTAGAATTGCAATGTTATAAACTTTTGGAATACCAACTTTGACCTTCGTAGTAAAAAAAAAAATTAGGTGACCCATCAAAACTCATCTTAGGGGCTTGAAAATGAGCATGTATATAGTCATTTGAACCAAAAAAATTATTCAACAAATGGCTTGGAAAAATTCATCCTAAGGTACAAGATATTAATATCCAAAGTGGCTTAATGAGACTTTTCTAGAACTACACTTGTCAAAAACGAATTAGGGGTCACCAAGTCACCTCCTTGGGAAATTATTAGATCACCTCTTGGTAAGCCACCATTGGAAAAAATAGATCATTTAGTTCCATCGAGTATTTGTGTAAGGGAATTCTTCACCAATTCCTTTCCTTCCTAAAATATTAAGTGTCAAATTTGACCTCCTTGAAATATTATAGAAATATAGATGTAAAAATAGAATAAACTGCATTTGCTTTTGACTTGGTAAAAATATCAAACTCAAAACCTATGGCTCTAAAACCATACTAGAGAACATATGAATATGAAAGGAATGTAGTGCATGTATCTATTATCCATGATGATCATTTGATTTTGAAATATCAGTCTAAATAGGATGCCATTTCATAGGCCTCAGAGTATGCAAAAAAAAAAAAAAACAATCCTAGAAACCTCCAACTTTTATCTTCAAAACTCTATCAAAACCCATCACAAGAAGTTGAAATAAAAATAAAATGTTCACATATTTCAAATTAATACACTCACTGAAGGATTTGGCATGAAATCGAATGGGATCCAAATTACAACCCTCCAAAGTAGGTCACTTGGGAAGATTTTTTAGGTGCATTTCTGAGTGTGCAAAGCAAATTTTTCATCATGGGCACTTAAAATTTGGAAAAAATTTAAGGTGCCATCATATCCTTCAGTTCAAGTTCACCAAAATGTGAGATAAGAGGGATTCAATACATGTGGGTCTAATTGTTCTTAAGAGATCACCAAGGAATGAACTACCCTTATACACCTCAACATAAACTGAATGAAGAAATTGCAAAGGAAATGTACATAAACTAAATTTTAGAGAAAAGTACCTCAGACTCCAAGAGAGTGAAACTTCCATATTATTTTCTTTGATAGAGGAACTCTCAACCAAAGGATGCTAGTGTATATTAAGGATACTAGCATGACACACTGTCATCCAAATGGTTTGTTGGTGTCATGAGCAACATAAAGATCAAGAGCTCAAGAAAAATAAAGTCTCACTTCCTAACTTATATCTAAGGTCCTCTAAGAAGATTGATAAAGTAGGGAACATAAATATTGGAAAAGTACAAGGAGAACTTGGAGAAAAATCACCCTCAACTAAACATTTGCATCTTCACTCAAAGCTCCACTTTGCAACCTACACATAAAAGAATGAGGGGAAAATGTTAGGGCTGTATAGGGGTCTGCCTCTATGAGACCTCCATTTTGGTGTTACTAACTCCATGGAAAACAATATAGGAAGAGAGTTAACCAAAAATGGATAAAGTATGTGGTGAAAAAAAAACCATCTTTAGGAATAGAAATCACACCATGAGATAGTATTGATGGGTGTTTTTGCACCTTCTCAACAAAGGTAATGCATAAGTGCATTACCTCTCTTGAAAGGAAATCTCCTACACAAAATTTGCAGAAAATTACCCCAAGGTCTCTCAAGTGTCAAGTCTCGAAAAGCTTGTAATATCTCAGTTAGTTGATGTGTTTTGTTGGAATCACAAGGAAGTCTTACAAATGAGTTACAAAGCATGGTAATTTGGGTCTACAAATGCAGTTTCAAAGTGTTGAAAGTGAATGAATAGTTGTTGTCCACTCAAAATAACAAGCTAAAATTCACCAAGTTCATCTAGTTTGGCTTCATGGTGATGCTTGAGATTCTGCTCTAACCAAGGACTAAAAGAAATAGAAAAATGGAAAGGGATGAGAAAGTTGTTATAAATATAAGCATGAATGAACAATAACAATGGAGGTTGCCATAGTAGAAAATATTCCTAAATTGGGTTTTTCTTGGCCAAGATGAACTTATAGTTACACAAAACTAGTGAAATCTTTTAAGGATTGAATATTTTTAGATTTCCAATGCATGCCATCAACATGCAATTGAACTGGGTTGCAGCAATGGAATAAAGAAGCTCAGGACAACTTTACATAGTAGTTTTTCATCAACAAGTGCTAAAGTATCGGTCGAAAGGTCATCAAATACCATAACAAAAATTTTCATTATCACATTCACTAAAGAAACTATAAGTAAAACTAACATGGAAATAGAACCATGGATGCAAGATGAGAAAAATAAAGAAAACATCAATAAAATCATGCAATGCTATCTTTTATTGATGCAAATTCCTTTTGCACCAATTCTCCAGCCATTTACAAATGTGGAGCAATCCCCTATTTATAGTTTTCCAAAGCCCAAATTAATGGCCAAGATTAAATTACAATGTGTGGCCCAAATTCTTTACAAGTTAGGGTTTCACCTACCCCCAAATATTTCACAATTTAAAATACAACCATGTCTTTTCCCTATTTTGTCATCTAGTGACCCTAGCACTATAGCGGTTTTATCCTTTAGTGATAGCCTTCTTTGTTGTAGCTAAAATTGTCGAAGGCTGCACTCTGTTTGATATCTTTGTTGCATCCTTTAGCTAGTCAAATGAGCTTCATTGGTAATTTGTATTATTATGAAATGGATTAGCTACCCTCTTATCCTATGGAACAACTCTTGATGGATCCCAATTGTTTAATGGAAAGAAAGATAGCTCTCCTAATGGCCCTCACCAATAGACCTGCATCAAGCTCAATAATTGTTCAAAATGTAGTAAGTGCATTCACATATAAATTCTAGTGAATATTAATCACATCCTAAAAATTGAGCATTAGATCCATTACTACATTACCAAAAGATCATAAAATTCATGTTTGGAGCTCATTTGGGCCAAAAACATAAATGTGAGTTCAAGGGTACGAGATTTCCCTAGGGTGGAAGGATGGCAGATGGCTAGTGGATGGAAGGCAGATAGTGGATGGTGAACAACCTTCTGTAGGGGCAGACCCGCAAGAGGTAGATGAAAGGTGGACTAAACATAGAAAATGAATAGCAGCCAAACAAAAGGTGGAATGCTGATGGAAGACGATGGATGGAAGGAAAAAAAAGGAAAATGATGAATGGAAAATGGAAGGTAGACAATAGATGGAAGGTGAACGAAAAATAGATGATATATGACGTATAGTGAAAAACTAATAGATGAAAGGTAGACATAAGATAGATGATACATGGTGAATAGTCTTCTGTAGGGGCGAGCCCAATAGTGGTAGAATGATAGCCAACAAACAGAAGGTGGATAAAAGGAAAACGAAAGGCATCAGGTGGATGAATGGAAGATAGAAGGCAGACGGAAGGTGGAAGGTGGATGATAAGTGGATGGAAGGTAGAAAAAAGGAAGAAAAAAGGTGGAAAATAGACATCTGATAGACGAAAGGTAAAAGGTGGTTGGTCGATAGATAGAAGGTAGACCGAAGGCGGAAGGGGAACATCCAGTGGAAAATTGACAAGAAAAAGGAAGAAGGCAAACACAAGGGGGATGATAGATGACATGAAACATTTTATAGGGGTCTACCCACAAGTGGTGGATGGAAGGCAGATGGAAGGTAGACGAAAGGTAGATAATGGATGGCAAAAATTCTTTCGTAGGGGAAAACCTGCAAGTGGTGAAAGGATGGGAAATGAAAGGTGAATGAAAGGAGAATGGAAGGAATACAATCGATTATAGATATCCTTTTGTAGGGGTAGACCCACAAGTAGAAAAAGGAAGGTAGACAGAAGGTGAACGACAAATGATAGACAACCTTCCGTAGGGGTAGAACTTCAAGTGGTGGAAGGAAGGAAAACAAAAGGTGGACTATAGATGATGGACAACCTTCCACAAGGGTGGACCCTCAAGTGCTTGACCTAGTGGTTTTACCATCTTGAACCTCTAGTCTAAGATCACTAATAAAATCTATGAAATATAGAACTCGGGATCGTCGTGAAGGCTTCATCGTTGATCAAAAACAAGAGGGGTACAATAGGTGTGGAGTATGCAATGCATGGAGAAGTTAAGGGTAATCTATCCTTAAAAATTACCATGAGCACACAAAAACCCACATATTGTGAGCTATAAAGAAATTCCTATGGATGGTGGCAGAGGGGCAGCGACCCATGAAGAAATTTTTGCAACTTTCCAAAACTTAATGAAATGTTGGCATTTCACATATGCATCATGAAAAAATCCCAAATCTAAAGGAAACATGTCACCAAAGTAAAAAAATTAAGGAAAAGGTGAATTAAGATAGTGGGGACCAAGTCAATAGGAGAAAGTAAAAAGAGAAAAGAAAGGGGGTCCCTTCCTTTGGTGGGGCGTGTGTGCAAAACATGCACAATAAGTGTTGACTTGTTGGGGAAATCCTCTAGAGCATTTCAATGAAAAACTTGAATCATGAACCTAGAATCTTTCATTATAATCTTGACACTAGGGAAAATGAACCAGATGCTCGACCAAAGGACCAAAACCACCATTCAACCCAACCTTTAGTATGCTAAAATTCCAATACTATGCAATTTCATTAATTCCCATCATTGAGCTGCATTAGGAACCTAACCTTTATCATGTTAAGCTATGTAATCTATTCTAACTCCAAAATCATTAGGGACATTGCCTCATTGAAAGTCAGGCATCCATAGCCTCGATGATGTTGTCATTGTGATTCTCCTGAACATCTCTCTACTACTAGCCAGGTGTCCATAGCACCGGTAGAGTTGCTTAGATCCACTTGAAAAGATGAATTTATTTCTTTTGATTTTCAATATCTTAATTTTCTTTCTTTTTATTTTTCTATTTTTAATTCCCTTCATTTCAACCTAAGAGCAATGAAGCTCACACTCAAGGCTAAGAACCACAGTGGTACTGAAGTAGAATTTTAGATTTTTCACTTAACTAGACTTCACAAAGGATCTACAATGACTGTCTGATTCTTAAAATGTGAGAGATATAATATTTTAGAATGCTTCTGAATCATACCAACCAATGACTTATCCCCTTTGAATCAAACATCTAGGTCACTTGACACTAATATAAGATCCTCACCATCCACTCTAAAAAAATGATTAGAGTTTGATGAAGAAATACATAGAGCATCCCCATGCAATAAAATGGTTGTTGTGTACACATATGTGCCCAACTAAAATTATAGGGACCCAAGCAAAGAAGCAAAAAAACATTAGAAAAATGGAAGTGAACAAAAAAGAAAATGGAAAGTAAACACCTACACTAACCAAATTGGGAAAGTGAAAGAAAATAGAAAAGAAACCACTCTAAAAAAAACTAACCTATAACAAGCCAACAAACCTAAAAAAAGTAGGAAAGACGCATATGTACACGAAGCCTACACTACTCTAAACAAAATATGTACAAATTTATTTACAAAGAACTATGTTCAAACAAGGAAAACTGATGTTTATGCTTGTTGGAATTTGTAATGCGAGATGAGGGAAAATTAGAAAGGAAGTAGTTAGAGTTCTTACCATGCATATTTGTCATTATACTTAGAAAAATGAAGTCTAACATTGTGGCATTCAATTTTAATCACATATTCAGGAAAAACTAGCAATTGAGGTGATTCATTAAACCCATGGTTAACCTATAAACACATTTTTCTCCCCTCATTCACATAATCAAAATAGCAAGAGCAATTATAAGTAATCATAGGAGCAAGGAACTATAGAACTTGGATGTTGTCATGAAAAGGCAGTAGTGTTGGACAGTCAAGAGCAAGCATTGTATTGTTGATCATTGTATCAATAGCCTTGGGTGAGCATGATTGAGGGTGTGACATTTATAATCTTGGACCTACATAGGGTTGGAAGGACTAGGAAAAAAATATCTCTTTCAAGCCTTGTGTGGGATCCACAACCTCTTTTGGTTGTTCTTCAAGGAGATACACTTCATATTATTGTTCTTTCGTTACCCAAGGCCCTACTTGATTGTTGTCTTCAAGGGGTAGCATGCTATTCCATCTCCTTTCCTTGGTGTTTACCTTAATTTTATGATGTCTAATATCATGGGTTGATGACATGCACAAATTTTTCCTAATACAACCCTTTGAGGATGTAAGAGGATCAAAAATGGTCAATGTGACTAGACTCCTAGTTACCTCTTATGGTTGGTCAAGTCTATCATACTTGTTGGAAGCCATCAAAATACCCATGACTTTGTCTTCTTCTCTTTGTATTCCATTTATTTAATCAAAACATTTAATTCTCTCCCCTTTTTCACTATTGCTATAGATAGAGAAGGAACCCCTCTCCCACTCTAGAGGCTCCAATGTTTCATCAACATGAGGTTCAGGTAGTATGTCTTCATCACTGCCATCTTTTGAAATGTACTATTCTTCTGCATCACTATACCTTTGTTGCACAATCCTAGGTGGGAAGAAAATAGCAAGAGACACTGTTCCATCAAGGGGATCGATGTATGATGAACGATATACCTCTGGGAATCCTCTATAAAGTCGATCATCCATTGCATATAAATTTCCTCCGAGAGGGAAAGGTTCTTGATGTTATAGGGACAACATTCCTATTTGTTCTTTTTCTATTGTTGTTGCCCCAAAATCCTCATGAGGCATTCCTTCATCTAGGCTATCACCTAGTTGCAGCTCTTGATCCTCTAGTTCAATCCTTGAAGCAATTGTAGGGAGCAGTGCATTTTGCTACTCCACTTGTTCTTTAACTTGCTCAATAGCTTCTTGGCATAGTTTTCATGTGAATTTGGAATATAATGAATCATGGAACCTATACCAATTTAGGAGAAACAACACCTCCAAATCTACTTGGAGTCTTGAAACAAGTTTGTTGTATGTTTCCCCTATCAAATCCTTATTGCACTTGGGAAGGAAGTCTAGCAATAGATAGTCATGACATTTGATTGTTCCCACTCCTCCAAGTCTCCATTTTCAAATGCTTGGTCCTTTTCATTCATGAAGGATATTTTTTCCAATCTAATTTCACTTATGCAATCATGATCATTTTCTACTACCTTAAGGCTTTCAGCCTCTTCCACTTTTTGTCCTTCAATAGTCTTGTCGGTAGCCTCAGTGTATAATGTTGTCAACTTTGTTAATTCATCTTCAATTTCAAATAGTCCCTCTTTCTAAGTGGAGGACTACCCTTTACCAATCAAGGAGAGACTTTCTAACTCCCTTCCAAGTGAATTTTCATCAAAGCTCTTTGTTGTCCCAATGGTATCAACTCTTTCCTCTTTATTTTCAGCTTTAGTATTTGTTCTCGTAGTACTAACTTGCGTCAAATTTATTGGTTCAACTTGAATGTGTTGTCCTTCGAATTTTGAAAGATCTCTTGCCTCATTAGATAACTTCCCTTGATTGAGAGTTAGATGCTCAAACTTTTCTAAACAAACCTTGACTTGAGTGATGATGCCTTTGAAAGATGGACAAATAACTTCTAAATGAGGTGCATTGTGAAATCTGCACCAACTAGTCATCAACATTTATGATATTAATCCATCCTTGCTATCCAAGTGTTCTTTGATTAGCTCTTTGAATTCTTTGGCTGCCATCTTAGTCATTTCATTTTCTAGGTCTTTGGGAGCCAAGGTCTGGTATATTTCCCAAAAGGGAATTTCTCCTTGCAATACCCTTTCAACTCTATCCAAGAATGTTGGACATCCTAATTCATTGCGCCTATAAGTGCCCAGGATTCTACACTTGTTTGCCAATGAAAATTGTTACAAGGGTCTTCTCAATCTCTTATTTAAATCTGCATGCCACTGAGTGATGTTAATTTTCACATGCTGCTCTATTTCAACTCAACTTTTTTTATCTTCATAATTTTTTCGATTTCCAAATTTCTAACATATAATGAGATCTTATCTCAAATTTCTTCTTGAAGATTCTCCTTTCAACTTCCCAACATTCAGCTTTGTAGCCTCAACATGCCACCCTCCTTCTAGCACCAATTTTGTTTATGGGTGTTTACTCACCTTTTAAACACAAGAAATGCATAAGTGCATTACCTCTCTTGAAAGGAAATATCCTACACACAAGTTACAAAAAATTACCACAAGGTCTCTCCAGTGTTAGGTCTTGAAAAGATTAGAATATCTCAGTTGGTTGATGTTTTTTTTGGAATCACAAGTCGGTCTTACAAATAAGTTACAAAGCATGGGAAGTTGTGTCTACAAATGCAGTTTCAAAGTGCTGGAAATGAATGAATAATGGCTTTATGCTCAAAATAGCAAGCTTAAACTCACCAAGTTCGTCTAATTTGGCTTCATGGTGATGCTTGAGATCCTATTCTAACCAGGAATAAAGAAATAGCAAAAGGGAAAGGTTTGAGAAAGTTGTTCTAAATCCAAGCATGAATGAATAGTAACAATGGAGGTTGCTACAATTGATAAACTTCCTAGACTAGGTTTTGCTTTGCCAAGAGGAACCTATAGTTACACAAAACCAGTGCAATCTTCTAAGGACTGTAGATTTTCAGATTTCTCATGCACATCATCAAAATGCAATCAAACTAGCTTGAAGAAATGGAATAAAGAAGCCCAAGATAACTTTACACAATAGTTTGTCATCAACAAGTGTTAAAACTATGGGCTAAAAGTTAATCAAATACCATAATAGCAATCTCCATTATCACATCCACTCAAAAATATACAAGTAAAACTAACATGGAAGTAGAACCATTCATCTAGGATGAGAAAAATCAAAGAAAACATCCATAAAATCATGCAATTATTTCTTTAATTGCTGCAAATTCCTTTTGCACCAATTCTCGAACCATTTACAAATGAGGAGCAATCCCCTATTTATAGCTTTCCAAAGCCCAAATGAATGGAGAAGATTAATTTACAATGTGTCACCCAGATTCATTACAAGTTATGGTTTCACCTACCCCCAAATATTTCACAATTTAAAATAAATTATTTTCTTTTTGTTATTGTGTCATCTAGTGACCCTGACACTATAGCAATTTTATCCTATAGTGATAGACTTCTTTGTTACAGCTGAAACTATCAAAGGTTACACTCTGTTCGATGTGTTTGTTGCATCCTTTGGCTAATCAAATGAGATTCATGCATGATTTTTATTATTATGAAATAGATTATTTTTCCACCTAATCCTATAGAAAAACTCTTGATGGATCGCAATCCTTTAATGAAAAGAAAGAAAACTCTCCCAATGGCCCTCACCAATGGACCTAGAACAAGCTCCATAAGTATCTCATACATAAAATGTAGTAAGTTTATTCACATATAAATTCTGGTGAATATTAATCATACCCTACAAATCAATCATTAGATCCATTAATACATTACCAAAATATAGTAAAATTCATGTTTGGAACTCATTTGGGCCATAAACATAAATGTGGGTTTGTGGGTGTGGGCTTCCCCTAGGACTAAAGGATAGTGGACGAAAGGTGTATGGAAGACATAAGGTGGAAAATGGATGACTGATGGATGGAAGGTAGATGGAAGATAGTGAATAACCTTCCATAGGGGCAAACCTGCAAGAGGTTAATCGAAGGTAGACAAAAGGTGGATGGTGGACAACCAATAGATGAAATACAAACAAGATGGGAAGGAAAATGACTAATAGATGGAATGAAAACATCCAATAGTAGACAAAAGGAAAATAGAAGGAAAATTAAAGGTGAAAGATGAATGTTAGATGGAAGGTAGAAGATGGATGGAAGGTGAATGAAAGGTAAATGGAAGATGACATACAATGGATAGCTAGTGGACAAAAGGTGGAAAAAGGGCAGATGGTGGATGGTAGAAAACCTTCCAAAGGGGTGGACCTAAAAGTAGTGGAAGAATAAATGATGGAAAGAGGGTAGATGGAAGGTAGAAAGAATGCGGTAGGTGGATGGTCAAAAAATGAAAGGATGATAGAAGGTGGAAGGTGGATGAATGAAAGAAACAAGGTGGACAACTGACAGCCAATGGATGGAAGGAAAAATGTCGACAACCATCAGATGGAAAGAAGATGGAAGGAAAAAGGAAGACGGCTAACAAAAAACCAATGAATGGATGGTAGAAGGTGGATAGTTAGTGGATGGAAGGTAGACGATGGATAGGCTTCTGCAGGGGAAAATCCACAAGCACCAGACAGAAGGAAAATGGTAGATAGTGGATAGCCTTATGTAGGGGCAGACCCACAAGCAACAAATGAAGGTAGATAGAAAGTGGAGAATAGATGGTGGAAAACCTTCTACAGGGGTGGAATTGCAAGCAATGGAAGGATGAAAAATAGAAGGCTGAAAAAAGGAAGATGATGGATGGCAAACAACCTTCCGTAGGGGTGGACCTGCAAGCAGGAGAAGCTAGGTAGGCATAAGGTGGATGAAAGGAGGATGATCAATAATGAAAGGGGTGCAACAGGTGTGGAGTCTACAATGTAGGGGATGTTAAGGGTTGACTACCCTTAAAAATTACCATGAACACATGACAACCCACACACGGTGACATGTAAAGGAATTCTTGTGGATGACAACAAAGGGGCAGTGACCTGCAAAGAAATTTCCACAGCTTCCAAAAACTTAATGAAACCTTGGTAGTTCACTTAGGCATCATGAAAACATCCCAAATCCAAAGACAACTTGTGCCCAAAATAAAAACATGAATGAAATGGAAAAGCAAGTGAGTGGGGACCAAGTCAATAGGAGAAAGGAAAAAGCGAAAAGAAAGGGGGTCCATACCTTCAGTGGGGCATGTGTGCAAAAAATGCACACCAAATAGTAATTGACTAAACGATGTAATAGGGGAAGAGTGAGAGAGAATTCCCCATTATCCTAGGCCCTTTTTGGAGCACATGAATGGACTATTGAATGCTTGCTAGAGAGTTGTAGCTATTGGAGGGACCCTAATCTAGTAGAGCTTCACTTACAGTAGAAGTGTTGCTTGTCAAGGGTGAGATAAATTTGACAGTGTAGTTGAATAGACAGCTTAATTGAATAAATTAGACCTTGAAAAGGACAGAAAATGAGGGGATTTATTGCATGGAAGAGTGGCAAAGATCCACTACACCCAAAAATTTGACTATTAGGACATGCGTCAAGAGTCAAGATTCAAGATTCTTCCTTTCAAACTCATAAAATTGTCAAGATGCTAGTGCACCACACAGACGTTCATGTGTCATGTAGGTGTCCAAAGCATCTATTTTCCAAAAATGTTTCATTAGGATTTTTTTTCTTTGTTACTGGTCCATATGGAGCTAGAATTATGAATTTTTGACCCATGGTATTTTTTCCATTAATGTTCCTAGGCATCATAAATACTAGGTGAAGTGCTAGACTATGGAATTTCTTGTAGGTGAAATTCTATGACATTATAATAATGCTATATAACACTTAAATTGGAAAGGTTTAAGTACTAGGATATTTACCTAGGACCCATTTTCCACCTAGTGAATGGGTCCTCGCTATGTCCTAGGACCTCCTATTTACATATTATTTCACCTCCCCAAAACATGGTCCTAGTTAGCTGTGCTAAGACCCATTGACCCAAGGTGACAAATGGGTCTTCCTTAAATAAGGTCACCCACTTTTGGAACAAATTTTTGGTTGGATTCTAATGATTTTAAATCCTATATTTGATGTCAATTTGTTTTATTTGAATTGTGAGATTAAATCTTCAAATAATTATAAATACAAGGCTAATTCAACTAATTTCATAACAAGAATTATTATGTAAGCATTGTAAGATTTCACAAGAGAATTATACAACATTCAGGAGGACTTCAAACACATTTGAGAGAATATTATTTAAGTTTTATTCCAACAATTTAAGGTCATATCATCATGTCAAACACATAGTTCATCATGTATGTTGTTGAGCTAATATTGCTATGTAGTATTCAAGATCCAAGTCAAGCATTATAAAAAATCCATAGTATAGATCAAGATCTACATTATTTATTGCCATTTCATACTATATTTCAGATTTACATTCCAAGAATTCATCCAAGGTATCATTATTTTATGTTTCATGTTCATGTTTAACTATTTCGTAATAAGTTTTAACTATCTAAAGGAGGTTTTACCAAGGAAAACCGCTATTACCTAGCAATCATTTTTTTTACTTCTCTTTTGATGTGCGATCACAAATATTAGGTTGAAGATCAAGTGGATAATAAAAGTTGTAAATTTTTCATGATTAAAAAGTTACAAAATTTGTCATCTTTGATGCAAAATCATGTAAATTTTTATATAGAATTTATTTCTAACTATCAAAAGCTAATATTTGGAGTTGGGAGTGTAGATATTGATGAATAGAACCTAGAAATCAATTTTAATAAACCCTAACATGGACCCATTAACCATTGGGTGAATGAAAAACCTTACATTTACCCTATTATAGAAAAAGGAACAAAGTAATTTCAAAGTGTTGAATGTAGTAAGTAGAAAAAAGAAAAATAGAAATATTAATAAAATATTAAGAGAGAAAATTTAGCTATTATGTAGTCGCTAGAACCAATACTGTAGAAGGGAATGAATCATAGTATGTTTTACCATTGTCATTGCTTTTAAATAGAAATTATATACTTAAATAAATGAACATGAGACATTTCTCTACCATATGTTGGCATCAAGAGTCAAGGTCAAAATCATGCAAGTATAGAAAAATAAAATAGGTTTGTGGTGCCCAGGGCAACATCCAAATGCAAGGTTATAAAACTCTATACTATTTCTACATGAGATAACAATTTTTTAAGGAGATAACAATTGTAAAGTACAGTGCCTTGCTAAAAGAATACCAAGGAATAATCGAGACTTTTAGCTGGGTTGTCAAACTTTACTTTGATCTGCATATAATCAATAAAATCAAAGGGATTTGAGAAAAAAAAATATATGATCCATAGACCTAAATTCGTGGGAGGAACAAATATTTTTCAAGATTTATTTAAAGCTTAGTCCAATTGACCCATGAATGATTGGCACCAATACTCTATTTGTAGGGTATTACCATCTAGCATGTTCAAAATATTTGGCATTCCTCTTGTTTAAGTTCAAGGTTCCTAAAATAACTTGAGAAGAAAACTAAAAACTAAAATATGAATATGCATAATAACATATAAAATGAGGGTATATCTATAGATGCTTCCATTTGTAGTGTAGCAAAATGCACACCCTTGAATTTTTACATATTTTTGGGTCCACCTTCCTTTGTTTGTCTCTATTTATATCTTAATTAGTCCTATTTTGCATCCACAAGCTCAATGAATTATATCTTTTTATGTCTAATCTCGACATACTTCAAAAGTATAAATGATTATTTAATAATTCTATCTTAGAGTGCCTAATGTTTTGGTCAAGCCTAAGATGCCACCTAGGGAAACTTTTCCCCCAAAGGTCTTGGGACCCTAATTTTGAAAGCACCTAAATAGGTCTCGTTTTTGAGTCTATACCCCGAGTTTCATTCCTCTAGACTAAGATGCCACCTAGGGAGTCTTAGTCCCCATTGAGGTATTTTTAGGATTTAATTTCAAATTTTGGTGTGATTTATCCTCCTTTAATTAATGAATTCATATTTCACCTTGGTGTGGTGTAATTTCAAAATGTTAAGAATAGATAACTATAAATACAAGGTTCCTTCTCTCATTTTCTCCTAACAAGAAATCTAAGAATCTAAGCATTCAAGTATTCGAGCATTCAAGAGTAGTTAATCAAGCATTTAGAGTCATCATAAATATTCAAGCATCATATCAAATATCTTCTGGCATTATGTGTGTTTCTATGCTAAATTTGTATGTAGGGTTTCGATCCAAGTAAGCAATTGAAGTCAATATCCATCAACTATTCAAGCATTTCAAGATCCATATCAAAGATAGCGACTTCATACAAGTTTGTAGACTTTTTTGCAACCTTTTGGTGAGTTGTGACATTACATGTTGTTCATTCATCATTTCCTTCATTATTACATTTCATTTCAAGGTTTAATTACTAACAAGGGGTTTGACAAAGGTAAACCCCCATTCACTAAAAATCAAAATGTTTTTCTCCTCTTGCATAATTGTGATTACAGATTTAGGTTAAAGGCTTGAAGATCATTTCAAGTGCAAAGTTGCAAAGTTGTAAATTTTATTTGCAAAGTTTTCATCGTCATGGAAACTCACTGAAAGGATAAATCTAGAAGTTTCAAAACTTGAGATTAGAGAAGAAGGCAATACATACATCAAACCTTGAGGTGACACTCAAATTTTCTCAAAATTTCAAATGGGACTAAGTCGCCACCTAGGGATTCTTAGTACTCCTAAGGGTATTTTTCAGAGATTCTTCTGGATCAAATTCTGGTATCCAAAGATTCCACATCTGCCTTGAAAAATAGAAACAAGACAAATAATAGTAATTTTTTTTTACTTCATAGCACATTCTTATAGCTTCTTTTCATTTCTAGAATCCTCACAACATTTCCAGATTTATCAGGCACACATATCCTAATTTCTTGTTGCATAATTCCATTAGTCGCATCCTTCATTTAGCTTGCATTACTCAATTTTGTAGGTTGAATGCCTATTTGTATGGTCCAATTATTTTCTTGGTGGTGAACCCTTAAAAGCTTAAATAACCCCTTCCTAGATTTTCCTTGTTGATAATTGACTCACCTTGTGAGATTGATAGTCAATCCACTTAGGAATCCTAGGACATTATTAAGGGTCCAAGGTGAAATAGGAGTGGGAATTTTTGCATTTCCCATTTTCCCCTTCGATTCATTTTGGTGAACCAAACCTTTTTGAGCATTCACTTTTTTATTTGGATTTCATTAAAGTTTTAGATCTAGGTTTCATTGATTCTTGCATTGCATCTGCATTAGTAAAATTGCAACTAGGGTTTCTCATATTTAATGAAATTCCATCTAGGCTTTATCATATTTTCATTAGTGGAAGCACACATAGGTTGTATTTTTTCTTGTTTACATCATTTCACTTCATTCAAAAACTAAAAAGTGCATTCATCATCCTAATTGCAATTAGAAATATTCTTAATGCATCCAAAATTGAAAAAAAATGCATTCAACTTTGCATTCAATTTCTTTTCAATAGTTACTTTCCATGCATTCATTCACATAGATTTCTATTTATAAAGATCGAAACCTTGAATAGGAAACCTATGAACACTATAAACAATCAAAAATTTTCTTTTTTTTGAGAAAAACCTCTGCTAGGACTAAAACACCCTTCTTAGCATCTTAGTTCCTCTTAGGGTTTATAGCTCAAAATAATATCTTTGTTGTTTGTTGAATATTTCGGTCTTTGGAACTTTACAAATTCACCATTAGGACAAAGATTCCCTTACTGGTGTCTTAGTCCCTATTGAATTTGGCTTTCTAGTTTTTAGGATCTAAAATTTCTATTTTTTGCTTTTGTTTACTGCTTTCAATTTTTTATTACAGTTTGTAGAATTCCTATTATTTGAATTTCTTTCATTTCAAGTGTAATTGCAAGCATAGGATATTGTTTTCATTACACTTTATTTGGTTTGTACCTTTTATGATTTGTAGTACTTCATGTCCTACTACTACTAGTGTGGTTAGGTGAAGTAGGATACTCATAGCATCCCGCAATAAAACACTTCTTGTGGATCTTCAGTTATCAAGCTCTCTTACTTCTAGTGTTTTATTACTTCACTAGATATGGACCATACCTTTTATACTCTTTTTCTATGCCTACCTTACATACAACTACTATGCCAAGTGTTTAAACAATGGATGATCATATCGCTCTAGATAAAATAATGAAAATACATAAATACCTAGCTCATTTAAAAGATAATGTGAGTATTGGAAACATTTCAAACACTTTTTTAGCTTCCATAGATAGCATTCACAACATGATGGAAAGTGATGAAGGACTAAAATTTGTGTGTAACAAAGATCACATATTTGGAAAAAAGCTTCTTTCCACCACTAATAGTGCTCAAGCTTCAAACAATGTGCCAAGCTTAGGAGGAAATCAAACTCCTCCCATTTCAACCATAAAATACATTACAACATACAAAAATCCTCAAGTGACCATAATGATGAAACTAACTAGCAATATCCTTCCTACCTCGAACATTTCCACTAGTACTCCTTATACTTATGTGGTATCCAATCTTATATCCCCACTATAAGCAATCCATTCATTGGTCCATCAAACACAAACAACATTTAATGACATAATATCCCAACAAACCTCCTTCAAATAATAGTAGTGGGACCCATTTTCCACCTTGGATGAATGAGTCCCCTCTAGCACGACCCATTCACCAAGGGTGGCAAATGAGTTCCCTTTGAGGCAAAATTCAAAATTAAGAAGGAATTTAATCAATTTAACTTTTATTTCTGATGAATGTTAGCCTCTTAGGTCAAATTAATGGGAAAATAAGGCATTGTTGCTTATAAATACACATTCCAAGTCATTTTACACAATCTTTTTCATCTCTCATCATCTTCTTATCATTATTCAAGAGTAATTTCAAAAGAAAATCTTCTACATCAAGTTTCATTAAAAAAAGTTGAAGTTTTAGGACAAAAAACTAGGATTTTTGTAGGTCTTGAAGCTCACTTTCCTTTTCAGGATCCAACATTGCAAAGGGTTGATGATGGATGCCTATGGTGTATCATGAAAAAATATAGGGTTTCAAGGTACATATTTGAGTTTTAAGATTGCAGAAATCAAAAGGTGGAATGATTTACCATGCATGGAAAATGAGTCCCTCCTAAGGTACAAATTTGAGTCAGATGCAGTTTCAGATTCCCAACTGTCAAAAAATAGATTTTGGTAAGAGAAATCCTAATCTTGGAATGATTCGACCAAGGTGGTGGATGAGTCCCCATCAATCCAATTTCATATTTCATTATTTTTCAAAAAAAATCTTTAGTCCTCTATAGCCTCCCAGGGGCACACAATGTAAGAAAGAACTTTCTATTTAGTTAAGAATTGCACTTTTTTTCATTATTTCAACCTTTTTGCAAACAACACTATGTTTTCAAACAAGGCATAAGTCTTAGTTTCACATTAATTTTCATTCATTTAGATAAGTCAATTGCATTTAGTTAACTTCATCTATCCTAGATAAAATTGCAAACAACATAATTTTAGTGAATCATTTGCATTTTTGGACCCCATCTCTCTCCTTTTAGGTGAAAAACCTTAGAAGTGCAAGAGTAGCCATTAGGCTGCCGAAAATCTATGTTTTATTTTGGTGAACTTGACTTTTGAGCATAACAAAATTTTCATTTATACTTCTAATTGCATCTTATGTCTTCATTATTTCATGCTCTTTCATTGTTTTAGGGTTCTTAAAAACATTGCATAAGTGAAAGCATTCTTTAGTTTACATTTTTGCATTTTATTCAATTATTCCACATCTTTGCATCTGCATTTTGTATTTTCATTGTATAGAGTTGAAATTTTATAGAAAACACAAAAAAAAAGAAAAAATTTAAAAAATTCATCTCCTGGGACTCATTCACCACCTAGGGTGAATTAGTCCCTTTACAATTTTTCATTAGAATTTCCAGATTTTAATTTCTTGCATTGCATATTTCTATTTTTTCTCATTACATTTCCTAACAAGGGTGCAACCCGAGACACATAAAAACACACACAAAAAATAGAGAATAAATTTATTATTCATAATATGAACTTCTTACATGCAAAGGGTCACAAATCCTCAAGCTCTGCAATACATGCAAGCTACAAAAAATTACAACTACAAAATTTTACCCCTTTTGTAGTTTATAAACTTTTCTCCCCGAAAAGCTACCAAAACTTAGAAAACCCACCCATTAATAGCCCCCTTTGAATTTTTTGAGAAAAAACCACATTTTAATTATGATTTTTGGTGGTTTGGCACCAAAAGTTACAATTTGAAATTGAAAAAATGAGTCCTGATTCAAAAATTAGCAATTTTTGAAAAATTGACGAACTTCTAGAAGCCAAAACTTTTGATCTGAGACTCTATTTTTCAAAACATTTAAACCATTGGAAAGGTATTAGAGTGAAGAATTCATTAAGATCCTGCTTTACTAGTTTCAGTGACTTTTGGGCCCATATGGGACCATTTAGTGCCTCAAATTGGACTCAAAAGGTTTTTTAGAGAAAAAAGCAACAACTTAAACTTGAATAACTTTCAAATCATGAATGATATTGACCTTATTATTTCATCAAAGTACTTATTTTTCCATCCTAAATATTCCCTTAAATCTTTTCCTCCTCATGCCTTCTAATTCAAAACTGCTAAAAATAGTAGTTGAGTAGAAAATGTAGAAAAGTAGTTCTAAAAGTTAGAAAATCTTATTTAACAAAAGGGTATCCATAAATGCAAAAACATCTACAAAAAGCTAAAAAAATGAAACATAAATGGAAATCATATTTTTAAGTGATGCACGATTTCCCTTACACCAATGGATGCTCCTGCATCAGACAAATAGGGTAATTTGAGAAGTTACCCTGTCACGTCTAAGATGGTTCAGAAAAACCCAAATGGTTAACCTCTTCCTTAGACAACCAGGATGAATGTTCCACAAGCCTTCCTCTCCACTTCAGTAGATATTCTTCATACTACCTATTTCTGGTAATCCTTCCCACATGACTATCAGGGAGTGCTTCAATCTCCTCCTCCTCTGAAGTAGATGTTGCAATGCCACACTATTCCATTGTTTGTACTTCCTCTATGCCACCCTCAAGATACTTTTTCAAATTGGAAATGTTGAACATAGGGGAAATTTTGACTCCATCTAGTAACTCTACCTCATATGTGTTTGTTGAATCATGTCTCTTTAAAATTTTATAGGGACCAAACTTCTTCACCTTCGATTTGTTATAGGTTCCCACTAGAAATCTTTTCTTTCCTCAAGTGGACCATCACTTCATCACCAATCCAAAAATACTTATTCCTCCTCTTCTGATCTACCTTAGCCTTATACTGCATATTCATCTTTTTAATATGTTCTCTTACCTCCTCATGTACATTCTCATTATGCTCTGTAAAGTATTCAGCTTCGGCACTAGTCTTCTACTCTTTGTCCATCTTCATCGGTTCTAGAGTAGTTTTGGGACTACCTCTATACACAATTTGGAATGGTGGTCTTCTTGTGCTCCGATTGACATAATTGTTGTAAGAAAATTCTAAATGGGGTAAGATCAGGTCCCATCCCTTCGGTTTATCTCCTACCAAAAATCTTAGTATGTTACTCAGACTTTTGTTCTTGACCTCTGTCTTCCCATTAGTCTATGGATGGTGTTCCAAACTGAACTTCAACAATGTCTTCAAATTTTTCCACAAGGTCCTCCAAAATTATCCAAAAAAATTTGTGCCACGATCTAAGACTATACTTTTGGTAGAAAATGTAGCCTCACCACCTCTCTGAAGAACAAGTCAGCAATGTGGACTACATCATGGGTCTTCTAACATGGAATTAAATGTGCCATATTTGAAAATATTTCAACTACCACAAACACTAAATCATTCCCTCTTTGTGTCCTTGTGAAGCTAAGAACAAATTCCATACTTATATCTTCCCATGACCTCTCTAGTATAGGTAAGGGATGATACAACCCTATATTTTGGCTCACTGCTTTAGCCATTTGACACACCCTACAACTCTACACAAACTTATTCACATCCTATGATAACTAAGGCCAATAATAATGCTCACTAATAATGGCAATGGTCTTATCCCGATGAAAGTGTCTTGACATTCCTCCACTGTGCTTTTCCTTTATTAGGTTCTCCCTCGTGGAACTCCTTGGAATACATAATTGAATTCCCTTAAACAACATGCCATCCTAGATTAGGAAATCTAACCACTACACTCTATCGACTATAAAATGCTCCTTGCAAGCTTTCCAAGCCTCTACAAAATCAGGATCCTTAGGGTACAATGTCTTAGGTTCATTGAGCCCAACCACTTCAATCTACATCTTTGTCAACAATGTTTTCCTCCTACTTAAGGCATCTACAACCCTATTCAATCTCCCACTCCTATGATTTAAAATAAAGGTATATATTTGTAAACATTCTACACATTTCATATGCCTCTAATTTAATTTTCCTTGACATAGTTCGAGTACTATAATGCTTGATGATCAATATACAAAACAAATTCCTTCGGCAATAGATAATTCCTCCATTTCTTTAATCCTCAAACTATTGTATAAAATTCCTAATAATATACATAGTACTTTCTCTTTGCATCATTTAAATTTCCACTAAAGTAGGAAATGGGTTTACCTTCTTGGCTTAACACGACTGCAATGGCACAACCATTGGCATCATAATCCACTTGAAACACTTCATTTAAATATGGAAGGGATAGAACAAGTTGTTCTATCACCTTATGATTCAACAAATCAAAAAAATTTGCTAGCCCTGTACTCCACTTGAACTCCTTCCTATCCCCTCTCATTTTTTCAGTTAGGGGTACACAAATACTACATATGTTTTTGATGAAATTTTTGTAAAAGCTGGCCAAACCATGGAAACATCTCACCTCACTAGCCATTTTTGGGGTAGGCCATTCTAGAATAGCCTTCACCTTCTATCAAGAAAAAAAACCCCAAGTACACTATCTCCTTCACAAAACTACACTTCTTTAGATTAATCAACAATTTCACTCCTCTCAAATTCTCAAAGACTCTATGAATATGCATTAAATGCTCATCTAGTGACTTACTAAATATCAAAATATAATCTAAATACACAATAACAAAACTCTCCAAAAACTTGTTTAGTACCTCATTGATGAGAGTCATGAATGTGCTTGTTGCATTGGTTAGCCCAAAGGGCATGACTAACCACTCATACAGGACCTCTTTGGTCTTGAAGGAAATCTTCCATTCATCTCCCTCTCAAATCTAGATCAAGTGATATCCACTCTTCAAGTCAATCTTTGTGAAGTATCAAGCCCCACTCAAACAGTCCATTAGGTCATCCATCCTTGGTAGGGGAAATTTATAATTGATTATTATCTTATTTATGGCTAAGGATTTTGTACACATCCTCCACTCCCCATCCTTCTTTAGTGCTAGTACTATAGGTACTACACATGGAATCAGACTCTCTTGAAGCAAACCCTTCCTCAAAAACTCTTGAACTTGTCTATTCAACTCCTCATTTTTTGTAGGAGTCATTCTGTGAGCTACCTTATTTGGAAATCTAGCTCTAGGGATCAATTCAATCTAATGAATAATCTTACTCACTGGTGGTAAACCCTTAGGTACATTATCAAAAATAATATACTAAAACTCATTCAATAGCCTAGAAACTTCTACTGGCACATTCTCACTATCCTCCTTATCCATTCTAAGAATCAATGCATAACACATACTCTCATGCTTCATTCCTTCTAAAAATTTCCTTCCATCAACATAACAAACCCTAGCATTACTTCTTACCTTTTCTTTGGACTCTTTCAAGGGTTTCAACTTATGCCAAACTCCATCCTTCATTAGGGAATAATTATTTGCACTTCCATCATGTATATATTTCCTATCGAACTGCCATGGCCTCCACAACAACATGTTACATGCATCCATGGGGTTGATATCATAGAGTACCTCATCATGATAGCTCCCAATCTTGAACTTTAGGAAGCACTGCTCATTGAACAAAACTTTGTGGTCTTTTTGCAACTAGGAAATTCGATACACATGTGGATTCCTTTCCCTCTTCAACTTTAGCTTCATAACCACCTATTCTAGCACTAGATTATTGGTGCTCCCATTTTCAACAATGAAATAATAGTTCATTTTCCTTCACATTTGCACCTTGTGTGAAATATATTCTTCTTTTGTTTTGGATCATTTTCTTAAGCCACCAGGGCTCTTCTAACCACTATGGCTTCTCCCCTTTCAATATCATCTAAATGCTTAGATTGAGCTTCCTCATTTGCATGTGCAACCCTTCCATGACTTTCTGGCCATCTATTTTTCCTTCCTTGGTGTTGTGGGAATTCTTAGGCTTGATTCCCTTCCTCACCACACTAAAAACAAGTTCCTCTAAAACCCCTCTTTTGGATCCTTTCCCAAATCTTCCTCATCCTCTACCTCTCTGATTAAAACTATTTTGATTATGAGGGTTGTAGAAATTATCATTCTTCTCATCCTCATTTTGGCTTCCAAAAGATCTTCCACTACCCTTTTTGCTTTGACCTCCTTGTCCTTTTTTCTTGTTGTCAAATTTTTTTTTTAGCTTCTCTTCAACTTCAGAGTGAACTAGTATGCATCCTCAATGGTGGTCATTCTAACCAGGCTTAGCTACTCTTAAATGCTCGACTATAACCCATTAATATAATGGGCTACCTTCTCCTTGTTGGCCTTTGCATGGACTTTTTTGATGATCATGTGAAAATATTCTGCATATTCTTTCACAGATCTATTTCCTTGTTTCAACCCTTACAATTTCTTCAACAAATCTAACTCCTAGCCCACTGGTATTAACTGCTTCTTCAATTTCTCCACCATGAGATCCCAACTGCTGATATTTCCTTTTCCTCTTTGATTTCTCTCCAACTAGACCTCTTTCCACTAAGTATTTGTGTGGCCCTTTAGATTATTTTTCAAACTTAACCCGATCTGGGTCCTCAACTTCTTCATACTCAAAATACTCTTCTAGCTCATTGTTCGATTCGATAAACTCTTTTGGGTCCAGACTTCCAGAATAACTAGGGTCTTCTATTTTGGGTCTTTTTCCAATCTTCAAAATGGCCCTAATTAGTCGCATCTAATCTTGATCAATTGCTTCTTCTTCCTCTTCTACATTTGAATCTTCCACCTCTTCTTCATCCTCACTTTCTTCTCTCCTTCTTGGGTATAACCCTCTTCTCATTTGCTCCTACAATGCATCAATTTGTCTCTAGAGGGCTCTAAAAACCTCAACCACCAATGGATCTCTTCCTCTAGCACTACCACGCCTACCAGAAATCACTCTCAGAGGAATCGTGAATATTTTGAACCCACAACCATGGTCCTAGTGTGAATTGCCTCATGATCGGTGATCTGTCCACATGCTCAAGAAAACCCACTATGATACCACCTGACGAGGGTTCAACCAAAGACATAGAAAATCACACACAAAAGCTAGAGAATAATTTTATTATTCAGAATATGAACTTATTACATTCATAGGATCACAAATCCTCAAGCTTTGCAATACATGCAATCTACAAAAAATTACAACTAAAAAATCTTCCCCCTTCTATAGTTTGTGAATATTTTTCCCCAGAAAGCTTCCAAAAATTAGAAAATATGCCCATAAATAGCCTCCTATTCAGTTTTGGAGCCAAAACCACATTTGAATTATGAGTTTTCATGGTTTGGTGCCAAAAGTTACAATTTGAAATTCAAAAATATAGTCCTGATTCAAAATTTTGCAATTTTAGAAAAATTGACCAACTTTCAGAAGCCATAACATTTGATTTAGGACAACATTTTTAGAACCGTTTGAACCATTGGAAAGGTATCATAGTGAAGAATGAACTAAGAACCTACTCCAATAAATTTGGTGATTTCTAGGCCCATACGAGACAATTTAGTGCCTCAAATTGGACTTCAAAGGTTTTTCAAGGAAAAAAGTAGAAACTGAAACTTGAATAACTTTCAAACTATGAATGATCTTGACCTAATTCATTTTCCAAAGTGCTTTTTTTTCCATCTTGAATCTTCCCTTAATTTTTTTCCTCCTCATGTCTTAAAATTCAAAACTGCTAGAAATAGCAGTTGAGCAAAAAAACCAAAAAAGCAGTTTTGAAAGTTGGAAACTCTTATTCAACAAAAAGGGTATCTAGAAATGCAAAAACATCTACAAAAAGATAACAAAATGAAACATAAATGGAAAGAATTTTTTGGGTGATGAAGGATTTCCCTTACACCTTCAGATGCTCCTACATTATTTCCATTTCAGTTTAGTTATTTTTGTTTCTTAGCATATAGTTCATTTCTTTTCATGGTGTTTATGGATAGTATTACACTTTTACAAGTTCCATTTTTAGTCATATTTCATAGTCCTTTTAGATCAGCTTACATTACAAAAACTCTAGAAAATATCTAAAACCAATGACACAATACATCAAATGATCCAATTAAACACATGATTCAAATTCAAAACAATATCTCATCCAAGCCATTTAGTAGTGATGATGTTGGTTTGTTAGATGAAGCTCTTAATGGTGTCCTCTCACTCACTTCATCTTCTAATGCTTGTAATGAGAAACCTAAAACCCTTAATGATAAACCTCCCCTAAAACCTTTTGATTGTGATGACTTTGATTTGTTAGATGAATCCCTTCAAGACTTCATCTCGCATAAGCCATCCACTAAGGCTCATGGTAACCAACTTATGATAAGAAAATTTCATACCTCGAATGTTTTTCTTGAACATCCTAAACTAGTTGACAATTGTTTACCCCTAAAACCTTTTATTAGTGATGATTTTCATTTGCTAGATGAGTCTATTCAATACTCCATCTCATCCAACTCATCTACTATGGTTTGTTGTGACATCTCTAAAATTGAGTATGTTAATGTAAGTCAACCTTAACTTATCCTTTACCCACCTTCACGTCTGCTTCCTCCCTCCAATCAACCACACTACACTTTATACCCACTTAACAGTATTTTTTATTGCAACAATATAGTGATGATACTATTTCTCATACATATAACACACAAAATAACCCACAACTTCCACAACCAATTCCACCTTCATTACCTTTACTCAATCTGCCTAGTTCTCCTTGTTATAACCCACCTACAAAGGAGTATTATCTTTTTGAACAATTAAAGAATACTCCTACCAAAATTTATCTTTCTTATTTACTTATAACTTCACCAAAGTACAACACCAATCTTCAAACTACCTAAAAAAAATTCATAATTTCTCCTATAACCAAGTTCCGAACAATGTGGTAGCTCTTGTCCAAAACCATAGTCTCTATATTACTTTTCATCAGCATGATCTTCCTCCTTTGGAGTTGTGAAAACAACATGATGCCTTTATGATAATTGCCCAATTCCATCACACAAATATCAAATGCACTCTCGTACATAATGTTTTTTCCCTTAATGTGTGTAGTATGAGTCTCCTTGATCATTTAAAAGTTGATAGATCACAAATAATACCTAGTTCTATTTATATTTGAGGTTTTCATAATACAACAAAGCAACCACATGGTATAATTACTTTACCAATTATAGTTGGGGTAGTTACTTTGCATACTCCTATCCATGTCATGTCTTATGATCTTTCATATAATCTTCTTTTAGGTAGACCATGTATGCATGAGATGAGTGCAATGCCTTCAACCCTTCACTATATCATGAAATATGTCTATAAAAATCTTAAATGTCAAATTGAAATAGACCCTAAGCCTAAAAGTTGCTTACACCTTAAAAAAATGGTTA
>VDFB02075798.1:0-15315 GCA_007258455.2 Sequoia sempervirens | reverse complement strand
CACTATCTTGAGGAGGAAATTTTATTAAACAAAAAAGCGTGAACATAGGAACGAGAAAGAATCCTTATGATGAAACCAATGCCAATACTACAACCAACTACATGAAAGCGAATCTTCATCCACCATCACCCGTCAAATTGGGACCAACATCAAAAGAAAGATTTGAATCAAAGTACAAAGAATGCTATAAAAGCAAAAGAAGCTAAGAAGCATAATGGAAAAATCAAATACACATGGATACCAAAGAATACAAGGAAAGATTATCCCTATCAAACTCCATCAGTCAAAGAAACTATGGGGAAAAATAAAAAAGGGAAAAGTATGCATCAAAGATGTCCACAAAAGAAAAAGTAGGATTTTCAAGCGACGCACAAAGTGTATCAAGTAGTTGGTCTTAATTCCATGCACACTTTTGTATCCACCCATCATTGCTCATCTTCCTGAGTTTGGAGAGTCAAAGATTCCAAGCTGTCAACCAATCCATCTCCTATCCATAAATACACTCCATCCACACCTCCACACATGATATCCAATTTTCACATTGACCATGTGTTGGCAATGACCCTTCATCATAAGGATTCAGAAGGCACTCTATCGCGATGTGTGCACAAAGACAAAGTTAACTCCTCCCAAAAGTTGTATTCAAGTGCATGTATCTTAGCAAAGCAACTTATTCAAGAAGGCTATCAATGGCACATCATGATAGGGGAATCTACATTAGCAACACCTTGTGATTAGGCATGAGCTTAAAATATTTTAGAAAAATCAAAAAAACTCAAAAAATATGAAAATCCAAAAAAATCAGAAAAAGGATTAAAAACAGTAAAGAGAAAAAAAGTCGTCCTATAGTGAAAACTGCATGGGCGGTGCTTTGGGCAAGACCATGATGAAAACCTGGTAAACAAGCATCATGTGTAGAATTAAGCATCTACGTGTGCCAGTTCAAGTGAAAGCATCTCATCCCATCCATAATAAATCGAGCATTACATCCATCTCAACCATAATAAATCCATCCATCCATGAGCCATTTATCCAATCCATTTTCATCCATCTACATCCATGGTCCAAGTTATCTTGATCTTGTAAAATTTTGGTGCACACTTTACACTTGCTTATGGTAAACATCTTAACATGGGTCATTTTCATGGATCCTATCCAATGTAGAATTATCTGAGCCATAAAGCATAATCTGATGAGCATTCATTATCTGAACACCTTATCTTATCACAAGATAATCCTTGGCATCCTTTGCATACTTACCATATCCATCCATCCACACACACTTATCCGAGCATCCACCCATCACATTCCATACATTGCTAGACATTGGGGGCAGATATGCACATCTTGCTTCAAGAATGAATCTTGGTCTATATCCTCCAACTTATGTGGTGATCCAAACATTAGCAAACATGAAATCAAATTGGTCAAGCATTTGTGATCCAAAAGCTGAATCAGTAGCCCATGGCATATTTTGATGAGAAGACATTCCTTATCAGTCTTCATATTTCATGGAACATCAATTCAAACAATCATTGTTAGTTGCGTCTAAGTTGCACTTCAAATGTCACATCAAATCATTCAAACAACTTTTGTTATAAATAAAGCTTCATCAATCGTGATCAATCAAATGCAATCAAAAAATCATCTCAGGATATCCTTTTGTTGCTTAACACTATCCTTGCATTGTCGTGTATCCTCGACAATGTTATCATCATCAATCCCATCATCATCTCAAGATATCATTCCCAATCATTGTGTTGCTTAACACTATCCCTGCATTGTTGTGCATCCTCAACAATGTTAGCATCATCAAACTTGATCAATCAATCCTTGCATTGTTGTGCATCCTCAACAATGTTATCATCATCAATCGTGATCAATCAATCCTTGCATTGTGGTGCATCCTCAACAATGTTATCATCATCAATCCTAATCAATTAATGCTTGCATCATTGTGCATCCTCAACAATGTTATCAACATCATCAATCCATCGATCTGATCAATCAATCTTAGCTTGGTTTTCAACAAAAAGCCAAAAGATATCATTGATATCATCACACATATCCATATCCAAATCATCAAAATAATGCGAAAATCCAAAAACATTCAAAACATATTAAAATCCAAAAACATACAAAAAATAAAAATAGAAATAAAAAAACATCAAAAACATGGAATCCGAACTACATCGTCTCTGAGCTTAAAAGTTGGAAAGGCTCATCTTTGACCAGCCCCCAAGACATCAAAATCCAAAAACATTCAAGAAACATTAAAATCCAAAAACATTCAGAAAACAAAAAATCCAAAAACATTCAAAAAACACAAAACCCCAAAACATCGCAAAATTCAAAAAATCAAAACATTTGTAAAAATCTCAAAAAGACCAAAAACAACCTCAAAACATTCCAGAAACATCAAAAACATCCAAATATTTGAAAAAATCCATATGTCCCATTTCGCTATCACCCGCAATAATCAATCATCCATAATAAATTGATCACCACCTTCACCCTTTGGCAAAACAAACAAAAATAATCATAATAGTTAGCAAAAGCAAGCTTCAATCGTAAAATCAAAATCGAAACAACAAACCTTTAAAAAAAATCAAACTCTTGATATTTTTCAGACATGTCAATTGACCTTATATCAATAGCCTATCAATCAACTTATCAAACCATCATCATCCTATACAATGCATGTCCTAGGATATATCGTTCCAACAATGGGCATGATTTTGGATATCACTTTGGATTCTTATCCTATCAAAACACATCCCTTTGGCTTAAGGTATGAAGAACATTGGCTTGTTTGTGTACTTGATCTTTTCTTTTGATTTATCTTATTGTGCTCATTCCAAGGACCTCTTGATGATATCCAAATGTAGGATTTAGAGAGATAGGAATGGGACAACGATCATTATCTTTTGTTTGTTGTGCTTGTTGGACATTCTTGTAAAATAACTTGGTGAATACTTGATTTTTTAGGTATGTCCTAGCAAGGTTTTCATATGTCAGGTGTAAACAAGAATACTCCTATCTTCTTGTTGAGTCAAATTCCATCGCACTAGGTACAACGCCATCCTAGTTCTTTATACCTTGATGCATCGTATCTACGTGTGTAATCAAACATAAGGTAAGTAGCCCTTTTAAAATCCCAATCCTTGATAAGAAAATAATCCATCTATCATCATCATTTATCATCATCATCATCTCTAATAAAGTCTCATCAGATCATGGACTTGTTGGATCCTCTTGTCACCATCTAATCTCTTCTTTTCTGCACTAACATTGCGTCATGAATAGTTAATCATCATCACTAGTGCATCCATCTTGCATCCATGAACTATTAGTATTCTACATATCATTTCACATGCATTCCATAATCATCATCATAATATAGATCTGTTAGTCTAAGCATCTCATAAATCATATATCTGCATAAATTATCCATTGCATAGTCATGGCATATCACATTATCCATTTCATCCATCTCATACATCATATCATCATTTAAGTTGTTTAAGATAATATACATTTGTTATTCTAAGCATCTTAAAACCATCTCATTTGCATCATCATCCATAACCATCCATCTTGAACCTCTTTACGTGAGATCGACCCTCAAATCAAATCTTTTCACTCGATCTCTCGAGGGGCAATGTACCGTGTACTTATTTCCATCGGGGCATCCTCAAAAAATTAGATTTTTGAATTTTGATCATGGCAAGTTTATTGTTTGAACCAACACAACAAGTACATTGCTTCAAAGAGGGGAAAATGTAGACACACAAAATTGGCATAATGCATTCGATTAGGTCATATTCATCCATTCAACAAATAATCAAGTTTATTTATCAATCTCCTAAAGTCATTAGTTTAAATTAAATAAATCAACTTGATCCTAACATCACCCTTCTTGATTAAATAAATCAATCCTTTATTTAATTAAGTTTGAAATCACCTTTCATCCCTTTTGATTTAAATAAATCAAAATATTCAAGTCAAAGGGGTCAAAGCATCTAATCATCATTAAGTTAATCTAATCCTGATTAACCTAACCTAACCACCCATCACATCCTCTAGTTTTCCCACTTGCACCAATAAATCAATTTATTGATTTATTAAAATCGTAGCATTTTCCATCAACATGGCATCTTTGAGGAATATTCCCTCAACTTTGAATTCAAAAACAAGTGGAAATGTACATCCAACAAAGCATTTATGAGCTCTTATATGGCTCTTACATGTCCCTTGCACAATTCAAACTCAACATTTACTCTCAAATTCAAATTTGAAATCTCCTCTCTTTGGCACATTGACCAAAATGTGCTCATTCCTCATCCTATCACAAGTTGACAAGTGGCCTCTTTTCATTGGCTTGTTCTTTGTCCCACATTCATCCATTTGGCCATTCTCTCATCAAAATAATCTATAAATGAAAGCTTCATCTTTTATCAAATCCTCCACAAAATCATCTACAAAGCTTATGCAAAGTCACTCTCTTCAATTGAGAACTGATTTTGTCCATCATCATCATTGGCATTATATCATTTAGCTTATCTTAGCAAGGGTTGGGAAAGGGCTATTTTCCATAATAGCACCAATCCACTATGGGATAGGATTCATTTCATGTTTTATATGCCTTAGTTTGTCTTGTAATTCGTTTGCATTTTAGAGCATGATTTATTATCTCATATGGATGCTTGATTTGATGTATTTGATTTGGCATTATTACTAATGTTCATTGAAGTTGAAATATTTGTAGGTTTAGCAACCACAGTTGGATTAAGCCGATTCCCACACAACTGTAAAGCTATTATTGCTGGGGTTGTATCAATGGTCTCTTCTGGATCCAAAAACTAACGAATGAAAAGCAATGAAAATTCAACAGTCTAAATGATTTTGATTGTCTTGTGTATCATTTCAAATAGTCTGCACCGTAGATGTGTGAAATCATCTAGGCTACTTCAGATAGGTACCACCTTCGGCGTAAAAACTAAATAAATATATTTTGCGATAATAAATTATAAAGATAACACATAACAAATAATTTAAAGACAAGTGTAGCCACAACTAGCTGCTCAAAATCTAGAAAAGAAAATTCAACATTTGCAACATGCTATAGTTGAAACACAACACAATAGTCTTCTAGAAACAACAAGCTAAATATAAGGATCAAATAATTTATTTTGTTTTATTTTCTTTTTTTGCAAACACGAGTAACTATAATTTTTTTATTTTTTTTTCAAAAATGGATACATATATATATGGATTAAGAATCACATAAATATTTTGAAAGAGTGATGGGTGTCATTCAGGTTCAAAGAAGAAAAAATTAAATATATGTTTCACAAACCCACTATTTTTAAGAAATAAAGGAATTCACAAAAAATAACAAAAAAAAATATATTAGTGGAAAAGGGCATGAAAGATCAAACCAAATCATTGTGAAGGAGCTGGAGAAACTCTAAACATTGAGTATAATACAAGGACTCCCAATCTATGATGTTCCAAAGGCGACTTACATCAAAGACCTATTTTCCCAAATAGTGCACAACAATATTCCATTCTTGAAGAATATGAATAAAAGATATGGAATCAAAATTTCATGAAAGACAAAGAAGATCCAGGGGCCATCCATTATTAAAAACTGGAGTTCAAAATCATGAAATTTCTATCACATATTATGTTCTTCCACCCTAGTTTATAGGCTTTCTCAAGACCCACAAGGATGGCTCAAACCTCCATTTGATTATTCGTGTTAAACACTATAGAAGAAGGGGAAAAAAAGTGAACTTTAAATCAAATTTTTTCCCACTCAACTCCACCAATCCACCCAACAAAAAGAACCAAATTTGCACGTTAATTCTAAAAATTCCAACGGAGGGGTGAATTTATCTAATTTATTCACCTTATAATAAGACTTGATCCTAGAGTAAGGAATAATAGAGCTAACCAAATGATCTAAATGTAATTTCTTCAAAATTTAAATATTCTAAGAATCTAAAACTTCATCAAAAAAACACTTAGCCATCAAAGTTTCTTTTATCGAGTCCAAAATCTTCTGCTAGAGATATCCAATAACACTTTAATAACTTTGGAAAATTTAGCTATATCTTTCAAACTAAAATTTTTATTGATAGTACCAATATCTTAGGCCACCAAAAATGAATAGAAAAAATTAGGAGGATGTCCCAAAGTGGCCCATAATTCACATGAAATAGCATGAAGTAGAGTTAGTACTAAATATGACACCATTATCTTCAAAGCCCCTCAATAAAAGAACACTAAAATAAAAGATGATCTACAAAAACATATTTAGAAGGACCGTATAAGCCTCTCTCTCTTATGTTGTGATAGGTATGATATTTATTTTGACAAAGAAGCTAGAGGAGGAAATTATATTTAGGCTAAGGATATTCTTTCTAACTCTTTTTCTACTAGGGGAATATTTATGCTTAGCTTTTTTATGTTTTAAAATTTTGTATCCAAAAAAACCAAATAAACACATAAGGGTCATAGCACCAAGCAAGAGTATCAATTTCCTCTAGATAACACCATGGGTAACCTTCCATAAAAGAAGATAGGGCTACACAAGCATCATTATTTCCCTCGAAAGGTCAGTAAATTTTATTTTTCCAATGATAAATGTGAGAAACCCCCACTAAGAAGGAAGCTTTAAATTCTAACACTTTAGACCAACTAGCATCCAAAAATATTTTTCTCAGAGAAAAAGAGGTGAGAATCAAGAGATGACAATCCCTCAACTCCATCCAAAAAAAATATTGTAGCTCAAATTCACAGTCCAAAAGAGGCTTTTTGAACAAGTGAACCATCCTCCTTGATATTATTAGAAATCGCAGATATTTCCCAACCAAAATTATTTTAGGAACCTTAGCAACCTGACACCTCATAAATATTTATATCATAGAATTTATTTCAATTGATCTTGTTACTTAAATCATATTCAACAAAGTTTAGCAACCAAGGCTCGAATATTAAACTTTAATAACCTAAGACTAAGACTACAATTTTATTAAGGCCTACAAAATCAGTCCCATCTAATTAGAGTCAAATTTTAACAATTCAAAATTTCTATCTAAAGAATTTTTTTAGAAAGAGGATTGAACTCCTTTAGACCCTACATCATTGATTTTAAAAGGGTAATAAACTTAGAAAAATATAACCATGAGAAAGTGTAGTGAGAAAATTGCATTTTCAACTTATCAAAAATCCCCTTCCATTCAAGGGTATGTGCAGGATCATCATGGAAAAAATAGGCCCTTAAGTGGCAAAAAAATCAGAAAAGTCAATGTTAGGCAACTTGATGTAAACAATTGAATAAGTTATCTATATTATTTCAAAAATATGTAAGAATAGAATCTGTAGAAAATTGAATGTAGTTTCTAAACTACTAGGTTTATTTAAAAATAAATAAAATCTATTTGGTGAAAATTTAAAATTTCAATGCAGTAGTACTTAAATTTTTAGGGGAAAAAATAAGAAGTAGGTGTATGTGTGACCACCTAACCATAATAAAATGATAATATTTTTTTTTATAAGATTTTATATATAAGTAGAGGACTCATGTCCAGATGTGATGCATATTTTTTTTTGTAATTTTTCCAAGTAAATAATTAATTATGAATTTTTATTAAAACTTTTAAAAAATATAAAACTCGTGTATGTCTGACCAACTTGGTCAAAACTTCATGAAATTTAATTTTTATTTTTAATCCTATAGCATGTGCATAGAGAATGTGATGCATTTTTTGATTGAAAAAAATGTGACATCGCTTAAAAGTTATAGATGTTTTTCAATCAGCCTATCGATCAAGACTTTAGTCATAATTCTATGAAAATGAATAATAATTATTTATTAAATTCAAATTAAAAGCATAATTTATATTGGTGGAAAGTTGAGAATCTCCTCTAAAAACCCTTTTCGTTTCATCAATTTTGGGTAAAAAAAAGGTAGTTAGCCACATACCCTACAAATACCCATAATATTGCCACTTTTTGGCCCATCATGATCCTGCACATACCCTCAAATTGATTAGGAAGATCACTAAAAAATGAATACCAAGATAATCCAAGGGAAGTTGTCTAATCATAAACCACATGTGTCATAAAAAAAAGGACCCTTTGCTTGACATGGGAATAATTCATGATAAATTGAACTTAATGAGGCCTTGATTCAGGTGTTGTGAGGCATTTTATGCATCCACACTAGGTCTTCGACCCTTGCAAATTGAATAACATTCTTTTAATGATGTCTTGTAAAGGTGTTGTAAAGTCTTATAATGGACTTTCACACTTTTCTAGACTTAATAAACCTATTTCTCCCTAATTCAACATTATAAAATGTGTTTAATGACATTATCACATCAATCTAGAAGGCTTATAACTTAAACTTAATGTTAAACTAGTGTTGTAATATGTCTTACTCATTCACATTGGTTCTTGTGCCTTCTTAGGCTATGTGGAACTCATTTTAGTATTGTAAAGTGTATTTAATCACACTTTCACATTGAATTATGTGTCACAAGCCCTAATTGACCTTTACATCATCACTAAGAGGCCCCTATTAACCCATATTGTGCATCTCGAGGGTTAAATTGATCAAATACCTAACAAAGTTGCAATTTAGACCTTATTTCCTTATCTCTTGGCTTCCTACCTGTCAGATTGGCCCTTGTGGGACCCATTCACCAGGCATGGTGAATTAGTCCAATCTAGGTGGGACCCATTCACAATGTGTGGAAAATGAGTCCCATTTGGCTCAATTTTGACCTTTGAGAAGGAAAAAAGTGAAATTTGAGTTTAATATTACTTCATGTCAGCTTGTGATGAGGTATTAATAGATGAAATAGGTGAATTTCCTATAAATATAAGTCTTTTAACTCATTTCTAGATCTCTTATCTCTTTTAATTCATTCATCCACCAATCTTCTATCTCAAGTCAAGTAACTTAGTGTTTAAACATTACAAGCCATTCAAGATCAATTTTCAAAAATTCAAAAGTAGATTCTTCATGTTTTGTTGCAAAATTTTAAGATCAAACATCATGGAAAGGTAATAAAGTCCATAATTGTATGTTTCTTTCCATTCTTTCATCATTTTGGTGTAATCACCTAAAAGGGGTTTGACCAAGGCAAACCCCCATGCCCTAACATTCACCATTTCTCTCTCTTGTCTTGTGTGTTTGTAGACTTAAGAATTTTGGAAGCTTGGAAATCATTAAGAATCAAGTTTCAAGGTTTCTCAAGTCTTCTATTCATTCAACAAGGAAAAATATCAACAAAAATTCACTTTCAAGTTCAGAAATCAAAGTCTTGAAAGTGAACACCTGTAGGAAGCTAAAGTGCAGATCAGAAGCTTCAGATTCCACTTTTGAAAATTAAGAAATTCAAAAGTGGACTCATTCTCCATGGGTGGTGACCAAGTACCACTCCAAGTTTAATTTTGAGTTTTCTGCATTTTTGGATACCCTTTTGTTAGAAATAGGTTTCAGCTTAGTTTTGTAGAACTAGGACTGATTTGCCTAGAATAGCGAATGAGTCACACCATGCCTAAAAATCAACATCATCAACATTTCAGAAGAAATTTCCAGCCTTCATCAAAATTCCAGGTGTACAATTTCAATTTGGTTTATTTCTCTTAAGTTTTGCGTTCATTTCTAATTCATTTATGCATAACACAATGTGTTTTCAAACAAGTCACATTTCTTAGATTTTTCATACTTAATCAATCAATCTTATCATTTAGACACATCTAAAAAATTTCATTTAGACATAATTTCATCACACAAATCTTAATTTGAGTGAACCTATCTAGATCTTTTGTCCCTTCTTTCTTCTTTTAGGTGAAAAACCTTACAAGTTCTAGAAAGGATTAGGGTGCCAAAAATCTATGGTTCATTTTGGTGAACCTGCTTTTTTGAGTACTTTCTTGTCTAATTTGGAGTTCTTCATCATAGATCTAGCCTTGCATTGATCTTGCATTAGGGTTCGCATGATTTCATTTGCAAGAGAGGTTTCAAAATTTGCATTCATAAAAAGTGCATTTAGGCTACATTTTTGGCATCTAAATTCATGTAAATTGTCCGAAATTCTGCATTTTTCATTTAGGTCTGCATCATAGAACTAAGAAACCATACAAATCCCTCAAAAAAATCTTAAAATGATGAAAAAATTCCATACTAGGACTCAGTCGCCACCTTAGGCGAATCAGTCCTTTTTGACCCCTGAAAAAAAAAGTTTAGAGTTGGTTGTGTTGTGTTTTGTTAGGGTTGGTGTCTTTTTGTTATCTTTGGATCTTCATATGTCACTATACACTATAGTCATAAGAAGCTCTCCATTCTTTTGTATTAATTTCCATTTTTTTAATGTTTTCCTTTATTTAGCCTCAAACAACTTCATGATGGTATTGATAATTTGGTGGCTTTTCATAATGGCTTCTCTGAGAAAAAATCTCCAAAGAAATATATAGAAGGTATTTCATGAGGTATGCATTATGAATCCACAATAAATGTGGTTTTACCCATCCTTGAGTTTGATAGTGCTTGCAAATGACTAGGGAATTTCAATTTAATAAGATACTTTATGGGGATAACTCCCCTTCAAAGCTTCATGAAGAAATAGGTCAACAAGAACTGAGTCCCCCATGCAACCTTCATTAATGTTGTTCAAAATCTCATTAAGGAGTTATTTTTATTTGTTTGGTTGAGACCAACCATGTTGAGGCTAGCTTTAAGCATGACCACTATTATGTTTGTGTGTCTAAGTTGTTTTTTCAACCCTAGATGTGATACATCACCATCTTGAATATAAATAAATATATACCAGTCTATCTTGAATTCTTGGGTCTACATCTTCCATACTAATTTTTTTTGCATACCATTGTCACCTCCTTTTGAAAGGAAATCTATGTTGAGCTTGATAGGTTTTACCAAGCTCATCCACAAAAATGCCTTTGTGTTAAGATTGATCCATCCAAATATTTGAAAGAAGCTTTTTATATTTTAAATCGGTAACCTCTATCACACCCAATGGGTGCTTTACCTTAATCTACCCAACACTTGTTCTTGATGTCAATCTGTCAAGTATAAAATTAAGTATTGTCCTTTGGTAGCCTATTGGGTCAAATTACTTCCCTTGTTGACTAAGGTTCTTTGATCTGTATAGGCTCCTGCCTCAAAATATAAGGAAAAATGGACTACAGTTTCTCACCATAAAGGAAATAACTCCAATGCTAGTGAGTCATAAGTTAAAACATAACCTACTTATGAATTTTTAATTGTTAAGGTGCAGTAAGATTGAGGCTTTCTTGGATGTTGTAACTAGCATTAGCTTTATCTTCATAATTTTATTTTTTTGTTTATTCTCCTCTCACTACCAAATCATTTGAAATAATTTGGCTCCCCTCCTAGGTGTTTAGAGGAGAGAGAATATTTGATTGAGAAATGGAGGATTTCATCTCCCAACATTTAATTGGGTTCTTTCTCTCCAAAGTTTTTATAGAATAATTAGTCTACTTTCTAAGAGTTGGATAGAGATAACTTTCCCCTCGATTGTTTCCCTCAAATTTCCTATCCTAGAATATCTAAGGTCTCATTGACCTCTCCAAGAAGTATTTCATTTACAAGTGATACTTGTAATAAATAGTTATCTCTAGATGTTTTTTATTTATATGAAGTGAATATTTATAGTTTCATTATTTTTCTACATGTCATGTAATATGGCCTACCAATACCATTTTCTACATCAACCATGATGTTATATGTGAAGGGGTCATCATTATTCTCTCTATTAGGTGGCTTCCACATGTTCTCGATCATGGTTTTGACCCCACTAACCATGTAATTAGGATTCTCTTAAATTTTGACAATCTTTCTTTTGGAATCATAAATGTTTATCTTCCCAATGATGTTGATGAAAGATCACTTTTATGGCACTATATTTTTGGTTCACTTCTTGTGGCCAGTTGGGCTATGTGGGGATTTTAAAATAGTTGAGATGGTATAGGATAAATGTGGAACATTACCTCTTTCATAGACAATTGGTGAGTAGGAAGCATGGTATTACATGTGTAATAAATTGAGTCTTTTCAATTCCAACTTTGGTTACCACCACAACCAACCCCATTGACATATGTGGAGTAACTTTTAGGTTGGTTTTTATAGTCTGTAAAGATGATGATCATGTAATAATTTTTACAAAATATTTTTTCTCCTTCGCTATTTTCTTTTCACTCTAGATGGAACCATTACTATACGTCACCTTTTCAAACCACTTTCTTAAGTGGTTTAGATTCTAATGGTAGGTGGGACCTTCTCAAACTTGTTAAAAAAATTAAATAATTTTTTGTTCATTCATCATCCATTTCTAGCTCACATTAGGAAAGTCACTTGAATTTTGAATAGTGGCTCACCTAATCAATTGACTAGATTTTTTAATGGAATATATCCATCTAGCACATGTCCCACTTCATCTACATCCATGAATTTTAATTGGTTACCTTTTAGCATCATGCATATAAGGAAATACTTCAAATATTTTTAAGGCTACATGCACTCTTGGATCCAATATATTCTCCCCTGCTTTATAGGTTAGAGTGGCAAAACTTAGGCATGAACATTAGATTGCAGATAATCACTCAAATAGAGGTGCTCAAATCAAGAAAGGTTGCACTACCTTAAAGTGAGAGATAAAGACTTTACATAATTTTTTCAAGCTCTAAAATCTCACCAAACCTCTCATGTCACTAAGTGGATCAAGAATGATCAAACTATTCTCATAGAGTTTCCAAATATTCTTCAAGATTTTATAAAACATTATGAACAAGTTTTAACAACTTATGAAAAATATCCCAAATGAGACCATGCTTTTTAGGAATACCTCAAAAAAAATTATTTTTGGCTTTCCTCCTCAAAAAGATAATTCTCTGATAATTTTCTATTCATTTGTAATCTCAAGGATATTTTTCTCACCACAGCCAATGTCACAGCTCTTGATTGTGATGGTTTCCCTGGTAAATTTTATAAAGCCATGTTGGATTGTGTGGGTGAGGATGTGTATAATTTTTATTGGGAATTTGGTGCAGGAGCACCTAAAACATGTGTTTGTAAAGATTCACTTTGTCAAGCTTGGTAAATATGAAGGTCTAGGAATTAGGAGTAAGTGGAGTTTTGTGGTAATAAAGGTCTAATAAGACCACTTTTAATGTATTTGGGGGTGCTAGTATTAGGTTGATTCAAAAATTCACATTACGATGTAATAATTGTCAAAATAAAGTGTAAAATATGGAATTTGAAGGGGTCAAGGTAGTTTAGTGATAAGCTATAGGCATTTCAGGAGTAGTTTTGGATTGGAACATGTATTTAAGGCCTCTTGAAGGCTTGAGAAGGGGTTGTTGCATTTTTTAAGGAGAAAAGTAATCAAAAGCTCTATTTTCAATTATTTTCTGAGTTTTCTTTCATATTTAGCCTGTGTATGGGTCCATACAATAGGGTTAGGGTTCTAAATGTTTTGAATTTAGTGTAATATGGTGCTGGATTCCTTTTGAATTCATTCTTGTAGGATTTCATTGAGTATAAAGCACTTTAAGGTTTTATTTTCCTTGATTGGTCTAAAAAAAGGAAGCAAGGGTTTGAGGCCTAAAATGTTGTAAAAGGCCTTTCCAACTTTTTGTGATAACCATTCCTTGGTGGAAATGGCCTGATAGATGTAGAGTTAGGTGTAGGATTCAAGAACAAGGTCTGGTGAGGGGTTTTAAGTGATTCTCCACACTGCCCCATGTCAAAACTCAATTTTGGTGCCTTAGAAACAAGGCTAAAGTAAATAAACAAATGATAGTGGTTTAGAAATGGGTAGAAACCCCTGAGAGTAGTGAGTGTATACACCTAAAAAGGTCATCACCTTTAATTAATTAAATACTAGCCATTTGATTAATATTTCAACTACGTATAAATAAATGCTCAATTTATTTATATTGTTCATTTTCTAAATTCTCCAAATCTAAAACACATTCTTCTAAATTAAATTAAATAAACACATTCTCTAAAATTGTTTTACTAATTAATCTTCAAACCAATTAGGAATTAGAGCATTACTTTCTACAACTCTCGGTGGCCACCAATAAGCAATACAAGAAAATAAATAACTCTAATTTTTAATTAGAATTATCCTCAACTCATTTCAAAAAAAGCACATGGCTCATTTCCTCCCACACTTCCACTAATTTTGGACCACATTACTTATTCTTCCCACACTTCCACCCATTTTAGAGCACATGATTTATTCTTTCCACACTTCCACCCATTTTGGAACACATGATTTATTCTTCCCACACTTCCACCAATTTTGGAAGCACATGGCCTTCTCTTCCCACACTTGAATCTTCCATCCAAATGGCATGTTTCCCATTGGTCAATAGATTCTTCCACACACAAGGCATGTTGTCTTTGGTCAAGGGGACAACATCTTGATTCTCTTCATCTTCACCATCCATTCTTCTTATTCGATCTAGACCGTTGATTATTGCCACCTCACCAAATGCTTGAAAAATCCTATAAATACAACCCTTAGGCCTTGTATTTTTCATTGACTTTTGAATAGATTTATTGTGTAGAAATATAATATATCCAAATTTGAGGTAGAGTTATTATGTAGGTTTATCATTGGAGCTTGAAGAATTTTTGGAGTCTTATAGGTAGTTTTTACATCATGTTTTGCTTCAAATGCATCTACATCTTAGCTTTCAATCTTGCATCATAGTTCCATTTTATGTCCCACCTTGTATCATAGTTGAATATTAGATTAGTTCATTTTAAGTTTTCATTTGAGCATATGTAGAATCATGCATAGAATCATATAGATCACTACCATATCATCCACCTCCACTTGTTTATTTATCATAATCTCGATCATCCCTTCATCATAGCATTCATCATCATTGTTTGCATATAGTTTCATATAGGCATTTAGTTGGATTGCATGTTGCATACTAATCTTGTTTCCTAAGTGTCATTCTAATAGTGTTTGTGCACATAGAAATCTGAGGGCCAAAAGGTTAAAAGAATCATTAAGAATAGAGGAGAATGAGAAATTCTTGAAATATTTATCTTTATGGCAACTTAGAATAGTTTACTTTTCTTTGAATCTTTCAATATAAATCATTTCATTAAGGTTTATGTTGATACTAACTTTACACATTTAACACACACACAAAATGGTGCCCAATGTGGGGCATTGCCCCTTTTATTACTAACATGCTTGAAAATTTATGGTCATAGGTACGAATTTGAGCCTT
>VDFB02075797.1:27032-50615 GCA_007258455.2 Sequoia sempervirens | reverse complement strand
CCACTGCCTTGGGGTGATCATATCGAACCTTTGGCCCTTGCAGCAAATCATGAATTGCCTGAGGGATCGAGAAAGCACTTTCCATGGTTCCAAGGTGACAGAAGTCAACATCCTAACGACCATCTTTCAGCCTTTTCAACGGCTTGCGCTATTTTGCATGTAGCTCAGGAAGATATTGTTGTACGTCTCTTTGTTGAGACACTCGCAGGAGCTGCTGCCGAATGGTTTAATCACCTGGAGCATGGTTGCATAAACAACTGGAATACTATGACCGAGAAGTTTCTTGCAAGGTTCAAGCCAACTGAAGACAGCCACAAGTTGTTCGCTCAGCTATCAAATTCAAAGAAGGAGGACAATGAACCAATGAGGGAGTTCGTGGCAAGGTTTAACCGCCTGGTCACTCGTCTCTCATATACACTTAATCCATCGCCTGAGATCCTGTTAAGCAGTTTTGTCAACGCACTTCCATCAGAGATAGCCTTTATCTTGAGATCGGCCAACGAGACAGAACTGGAAGACGCACAACAAGGTGCCATAGAAATTGAAGACAACATGATCACTTCAGGAAAGATCAAAGGAGATGCTATTAGGCCTTTGGTTCAGAGTTCTGCTGATCCATTACTTCAAAGGGTTGCCAATGAAGTGACTATTCTCAAGAGGCAATTGCCACTCCAGCCTACGCCTCTTGCTCAAGTTGCACCACCACTTGCTTTGCCTGCGCCATAGCCATATCAAGCACCACAACAGCCTTATCAACCTCAGCAGCCGTACCAGCCGAGGAGAAACAACTTTCAGCCTTACGACAATTACAGGCCGCGGGGGCCACCTCCACCAAGGCAAGCGACTGACAATACACAAAATGTTGTGTTTTGCTCTTTTCATGATTCCACTGAACATATCAGCGCCTCTTGCCCCGAAAATGTCAGAATGAACGAGATAATGGGATATGCTGAAGCTGCACCTGCACCAAGTTTCATTCCAACTCCAAGTTCGAATGTTGTCTTACCTCAATCAGACAACTTCGATGGCGACTCCGCAACGAGCTACTTTGAAAGTGAACCCGATTTTGAAGATCAAGAAGAAGATATTCGTCAGTACTCTCTTGCAGTAAATCCTGAGAATCACACGACTCCTGTGTTCACCAGAGCTCAACACCTGAGGGCACAGAAAGAAGAAGAGGAAGAGACACTGAAGGTACCAAAAGACAAAGAAAAAGGAAAAGAAGTAGCTTCTACTTCAAATGTTAAGTCTTCTCAAGAGAACATGAAAGCAGTTGTTGAAGACTCATCTACAGCAAATTTCGATATTGTAGATTCTTTGATGAAGAACAAAGTGCAGATTTCTCAGTTAGAGTATCTCCAAGATCATCCAGAGCAAGTGGACCGACTTCTCAAATTTGTGAAGAAAGGACTTGTCAAGCAGCCCACATTGCTCGAATCATCCGTTCCGGCGGAAGACAAGCCTAAGCCCTTCTATATTTCTCTGTATATAGGGGGTTACAAATTGAGCAATTGTATCATCGATTCTGGAGCTTCAGACAACGTCATGCCTTTACAGGTGATGAATGCTTTAGGACTTTTGTGCACTAAGACAAGGGACAAATGTTACTCACTGGAGTCCAAGTTAGTGCCGCTAGTCGAACAATTAAAAGATGCTCAAGTAAGGTTGGCGGCCTGTCCTAAAAAGAAAATCATGATGACCATCCTAGTAGCTGACATTCCAGCAAGCTACGGGATGCTATTAAGTAGAAGCTTTTGCAAGGACCTCGGTGGAGAGATTCAAATGGATTGGTCTTCTGCGAACATTCCATTAAAGAATGGAACTTTCAAGTTAGAACCAGAACCCAAATCTCAGTTTGCGGTCGTGAAGTCTCAAGATCCTCAAGCTCAAGTTTTATATCAAGACATAGGTCTTGGTACTTACGCCATGTTGTCAAAGATACCTGAAGAAAGTCAAGAGATCGCGTGTACCGCAAACAAATCAGCAGATGATCCTAAGCTGTGGACTTTGCAGTTCGATGGTAGTTGTTCCACTGCTGGTTCGGGAGTGGGAGTTGTGATAAGTTCTCCTGAAGGACGGTTGTATCCTTTTGCATACCACTTGCAATTTGAATGTACAAACAACACAGCGGAATATGAGGCGCTTTTACTAGGTCTCAGAAATGCAAATGACATGGGTATTAAACATCTCATAGTCAAAGGAGATGCGAAGCTTGTTGTGAAGTCAGAGATCAATTTAGAGTGAAAGCAGATCGTCTTCGACACTATAGAAATAGGGTGTGGAATGCAATAGATTGGTTCGAAGCTTTTGATATCAAGTACATTCCATGTCTAGAAAATAGCAAAGCAGATGCCCTCGCGGTGTCGGCTTCACTTTTCATGCCACATTCTGACTTCCGTCAAAATGCATTTGCCATTGAGTTAATATACAGGCCAGCTATACCTGACAACTGTGATAATTGGCAAGTCTTTAACAACGATGATCACATTAAGGAATTTCTTGTTATGGGAGATAATTTCAAAGAATTGTTCTTTGAGGGCAATTCATTTACTCATAGAGAAGCAGTAACAGAAGCCACCGATGCGCCAAAGATTGCTGAAGACAAAGAAAGTCCAGAAGAACCAGATACCAGCATTATCCAATTGAAAGGAAATAAAATTCCCAAGGGCTTGGTTTCCTTGGAGAGTATTTTTGACACGCATGACAGATACATACAAGATCAGAGAAACTCAAGCGACAGAACCTCTGCCGAATACGAACAAATCAATATCGGAACAGTTGACAAGCCTAGACTTGTTAATTTGGGTACATGCTGTACTGCAGAGGAAAGCAAGAGGTTCATCTCTTTGTTCAAGCAATATCGAGATGTTTTCGCCTAGTCATATGAAGATTTGAAAGTTTTTACACCAAGAGAATTGTCTCACACAATTCCTCTTCAACCTGAAGTGAAGCCCTTCAAGCAAAAGCAAAGACACTACAATCTGCGGATTCAAGATACCATCTACGCAGAAATCCAGAAGATGGTGGATGCAAAGATCATCTTTCCGATCCATCATTCCACCTGGGTGTCGAATATAGTTCCGGTGCGCAAGAAGAACGGAGAAATCAGAATTTGCATGGATTTCAAGAACTTAAATCAATCATTGCTCAAGGATAATTATCCTTTGCTGATCATGGAGCACACCTTGCAGACGGTTACCGGTTCAGAGATGCTGTCCTTATTGGATGGTTTTTCTGGTTATAATCAAATTGCAGTAGCTGAAGAAGATCAGTTCAAGACGACATTCACAACCCCATGGGGTACATTTGCCTATGAAAGAATGCCCTTTGGCCTCATCAACGTCGGTGCTACATTTCAAAGAGCCATGGATTTGGCATTTGGAGACTTGAAGAATAAAGTAATTGTTGTCTATCTAGATGACCTCACTGTTTTCTCGAAGACACAAGGAGATCATTTTTCACATCTAGGGAAGGTCTTTGAGAGATGCAGATACCACAAAATATCGTTGAATCCCAAAAAGTCTATCTTCGCGGTGATGGAAGGCAAGTTGCTTGGCCACATCGTCTCCAAGGAGGGAACTCAAATTGACCCGAGCCGGGTTGAAGCTATCCGAAGTTTGTCTCTTCCAACAAGCAGAACAGGGGTACACTCTTTCTTTGGTAAGGTAAATTTCATACGAAGATTTGTACAAGATTTTTCTTGGTTGACTAAAGATATATCTGCTATGATGAAGAAGAAGACAATTTTCAAGTGGACGGAAGAAGGCAAGAAGGTGTTTGTGGCAATAAAAGAAGCTATCAGTCGAGCTCTAGTGCTAGTTCGTCCTGATTTTGAAAAGGAGTTTATCCTTTATTGTTACGCATCAGAGCATACTTTGTCTGCCACTCTGACATAGAAGCTAAATGAAGAAACTAAATCTTCAATAGCTTTTATGAGTTGTAGTTTTAAGGACAGTGAATCAAGATACTCTCAGATTGAAAAGAATGCCTATGCAGTGGTCCGAGCTGTAAAGAATTTCAGATTCTATATCTTGAATTCTCATACCATTGTATATGTCACAGATCCAGTAGTGAAAAGCGTGCTAACTCAACAAGAGATGGGCTCCAAGAGAGGAAACTGGGTCGCAAAAGTGCAAGAGTATGACTTGGAGATCAAGCCGACCAAACTCGTCCACGGGAGAGGTCTTTGTCAGTTGATAGCAGAGGATGGAGATAAGAAACTTCAAGCCAAAGGTATACCTCAGATTGAACCTGAAGTTAAAGAGGATCTTCCTATGGTCTTACTCATCGAATCTTCGGGAGAATGGTTTACTGAGATATGGTATTACCTAACTTATGGTGATTGCCCAAATCACCTGAACAAGCAACAAAAGAGAACGCTAAAGCTGAAAGCGCAGAATTATGTAATCTTCAACAACATTTTGTACAAGCGGGGTCTTGACGGAACATTTTTGTTGTGTGTTACCAAAGATCAACAACGGCGCTTGCTGGAAGCCTTCCACAATCAAGCATGCGGTGGTCACTTTTCTTCGAAGGTGACAGCTTTTAAAATCTTGCGGGCACAGTTCTTTTGGCCGACTATGTTTCGTGATGCATACGAGTGGGTGCATAAATGTCAGTTGTGTCAACAGTTTGTTGGCAAGGTGAAGTTAGCGCCGCTCCTCCTCAGGCTAGTTGTTATAGATGCTCCATTTCAGAATGGGGTTTAGATTTTATTGGTCCTATCAACCCACGATCCAGAAAGGGGCATATTTTTGTCCCTCACGCCACTGATTATTTCACTAAATGGGTTGAGGCCATTCCCACTGTTGATGTGATTTTTGTGACCTCACCAACCAGGTAGAACAAAGTTTCCAAATGGATCCCCTATTCTCTCTTGAACAAAGTATTCGACGTGCTAAGATTGCGAGTGAGATCACGCCTTCAACTCCAAGGTTCTTTAAATGCGAATAGGCTCAGTTTGGTTGATGTGTATATGCTGTGTACTCACGAGGGGACTTACGTAGTTGTTCAAAAGGCGTGTAGTGACAACCAATGTGTGCTTTTGAAGGGGACTTATGCGCGAATGATTTGGCTTTGTAATGCGAGTTTCCTAAAACTAACCAAGATTATGCAGAATTGAATGGTTGCAGAGATTTCTAAAATCTAACTTCTAATCTAAATGCAAATGGATATTACGCTCAACTTAAATGAACTTCGACAAACATTGTTTAGCCTCCTGTTGGACAGCGTCAACAAAGTAAGTGCAATCTTCAAAGGGTGAAAATGATGTTCAAATCACGATTCAATAGAGCAACTACCATCACAATGATGCATAACTACCTATGAACCTTGATCGAAGTTAAGAATAAAAAGTCCAGTTGACCACACAGGACGTGCTTACCGTCAGCAAGAACGTTAGTGGTATGGATAAAAGAAATTCACTTATATCAAGCATAAACATCCATGTCTAACTACAAGCATGAAATTAAGTTCCTAATTGAAGTCAAAGGAATAAGAAACCTCACGAACTATTCCAAACAAAGTTGAAATTCACCATCAATGAAAAGCTTTATTAAGAATAATCTTTTGTGACAATCTCTTACAAAATTCTCAAAGGGAGAATTCCCCTTCTTCTTCAACAATGCAAATGAGAAACTACTCTAACTTAAAAGCTTCTACTCTCTATTCTGCTTCAACAATTGCTCTCTATTCTCTGATTCTATGACTACTAGAGTACAAATGAGGGGGACTCCCCCTTATATAGCTGGCCTGTTTGAACAGACGGCCCAGATCAAATTACAACGGAGGGCTCAGATTGAGCCACCTCAGCCCTAGACGAGATTGCCCTAAAAACCGCCAGAAGGTGGAGGAGTGGCGTCATAAATGCTCCTAAAAATAGCAGATTCCTCCTTTGACCAGTATGAGCAATTAATGCCCACTAACCTTCTAGAAGATTCTCGTCCATGACCCGGATTCCTTTGCTCTTCTCTCGGACCGCGTATGCTATGAATCGCGCCAGCACTGCGTCGACCTCTTCTTCAGAAATTGATGGAGTGAGATTCAGCTGATACTCCAAGATGGCTACCATTTGCTCGTGCTTCTCACAAGATTTTTCCCAAGTCTCCATAGGATCCTGCGTGCTCTGAATGATCGTTGAAAACGTGGAGATGTTTTCAAAATCCAGCTGGGAAAATGTTCTCATCTCAGAAAAGAATGGCTGCAATTTTGCCCTTAGTCCTTCTGCTTCTACCTCCTCATGCGCAAGCCTTCTTGCGAATACTGACTCCAAAGTGTTGAGAATACTCTCACGAATATTCCTCATAGCCTTTCTGATCCTGGAGGACTCTATTGCTGCAGTGTCAAAGAAATTCTTCCCTGTGAACGCTGCTGAATGCCATCCACGGAAGTCATATCTATCACCCGCTTGAATTACCCCTTCATTCACCAGAGTTTGCGTGGGAACACGCATCAAAACAGCAAGACGTGGGATAGTTTTGTCTCTAAAGATGTGGGTATCTCCCCAAGCTTGCTCAACATCATCCAAGCGTGAAAGAATACCGGAGGCATTTTGAAATGCTGAGACGAGATCCGCCATGAACTTTTCTGCCTCAGCACGGACACCATTCACCCACTTATCTCCTTCTCGTACAGCCCTCTTCACTTCTTCCAAGCCGCTGATCGGCTCACGTGGCACCTCTGGTGGAAGCTCTGCTGCTGGATTACCTTGAGCAACAGGATGTGCGAGATTTTGCACATACTCAACTAACGCTCTGTGCTCTTTCTTCAACCTCTTATACTTTCCTTCTTTCTTTACCAGCCTATCCTTTAATGCCTGAAACGAACCTTCAGCTTCTTCCACCACTTGCGCTCCTGAAGGGCGTCCCAACTCAACTGTGGTGATTGTGTACTTCTCCGGCATTGCATCACTCAAATCGTGATCTTCCCTTGGGGCAGCGATATGAAGGCTGCGAGAACCTGCCTCATTGGTTTCTATCCTCGTGTACTTTCTCGCCCTCTTCCGCTTTGGCGATTTGCTTGTTCTATTCAAGAGTTCTTCCATTTCAATTGCTAGGTTGGCGTCATCATCCTGGTCTCTTCTGATCGCCTGTGAAAGCCAATTTCGTTGGATATCATAAATAATCAGAGGCTGCTCCTCAGTTGCTTCCACCTCTCGAACTTCTTCCCGAGCAGTATTTGTTGGAGGCTCAATTATCTCGACCTCTTGATCACTCCCCTCATGAGTCCCAGCATCCTCTTCTCCGAAGGAAAAGTCAAAGTGGGTTTCCGTGTCTGATTCTTCCCCTTCATCCCGCTTATTGGCAGCTTCAGGATCATTCACACTTTGAGTATCAACTTCTTTCAGCATTGGCTGGTTAACTTCTCCGTCTTCCGGCTCCTCATTTCTTGGAGCTCTCTGACTAGCAAACAATGAAACTTCACGCCTACTGGAAGAATGAGAGACCAATTGAGTTGAGGACGTGTCTTCCGATCCCTGAGGCTCTGGCTGAACGGGCTCCCTCCTTTTTGATTCTGGACCTCGTGTGAGTTGCTTCTTCCTCTTTGCTACCACCGGCGGCCTTCTATCACCCATGAGGTCATACGTGAGGGCGACTGACCTTCTCCTTAATCTATTAACACGCTCATCCACCCACGCTCTAGTGAATGTCATGACCGGGATAGACAGAGTGTCTAGATCCACAATCTCTGGTTCGGCCCAATCTACTGGTGGCATCGGAGCGTTCTTTACCGTTTCATAATCTGGATGGGTGACTCTAGTATCCTCCTCAAGTTGATCTGGCACCTTAATCACCTCACACTCTCTGATTAGCTTCAGGGGGAGCCTTGAAAACATCCTCTTTCTAATCTCGCCCTCGCTTGCCGCATTTGCCCAAAAGTCCTCCAGGTGAGCCTTGTGTTTAAATTCTTCTCCTTGCACCGTCCCAATCATTCCCTTAGGATCAAAACTCTGCCTGCTGGTATAAAGGGTCAACTTATAGAATTTTAGCTCGCCCTCGGCCTCTTTGGCTGCTTGTAAGGTTGGGCATTCCTCGAGTGAATTTCCCAACACAATGGGAAAATGCAGACCTCCCTTCTTCTTTCGCCTTATAATCTTGTCGTAGGCCACCAGTTGCCTAGACAACTCGAGTAGGATCATTCTGTTGGTAGGGTACCTAGGTAGTTTGTACACATAGGAATCGTACCCCGGCAGCCTCAAATAGGTAAATTTTGGGAACTGGACGAACCAACACCCATACTCCTCGATCAGCATCTGAGCCTCCTCGGATATTCTCTGCTGCAGCCTCTGCTGAAGGGTTCTCGTGATGTACATGGTGAAGGCATCATTCACTCTTTGAAAGTCATCAGTGTGAGTAAGATGTAACTGTCTGCATGACTGGTGGATCTTAAACTGATTGTAGCCGCAGCCAATTGGCTCTTGGTACGCCAATCCTCTGTACTTGGTCATTCGAGCCAACATATAGATGACATATGAGCTCATATAAAATGTCTTCGTTCTTCTGAGGCTCCGGAACTGCTCATCGATGTTGTCACTTATCATCTTCGCCCAGTTCACTTGCTCATCCCCTTCGAGCACCACACTGATGTAAAAGAACATCCATGGCTCGAATATGAAAGATTGCGGGCTACCATTGACTCTGCTGAGCAACATAATGATGTCGCAATATTCTTGCTTCAGCTCCTCGGAGATTATTTGTTTCGGTAGCCTGGCAGCAGGTGGCTTTGGCTTGCGCATCCATGAGGTGTTTATTCTTTTCATGCATTTCTCGAAGGTGGTGGCGTACATCTTATCTGCCTTGGCCTTGGACTTATACAACATGTTGTCTGTAGCAAGGATTCCAAACGCCTCGCCAATTGCATCTGGAGCGAAATTAGCCATGATCAAACCATCAGGAGAGGTGATAGTCCGATCCTCAGAATTATAGAAGTTGGCGCACTCTAGGATCAACTCGGGACAACGGACTGCCGGTTGGAAGCCTGCTGCATTATACAACCCGCTCTTCACAATATTCCGTGATGCATCCGTTGGAAGGTTGCCACCCTGCCCGTACATTCGGCGTATGAACGTCTCGAGGTTGAAGGACCCGAGGTTGGTATCCGTCAGGTTTCCGTACTTTGAGATGATCTTTGACTCTGGGATGAAGGATTTCTTTAAACCCTTGATAATCGCCTGCCTGGAGGCGTTCTCTTTGACAGCTTCGTTGTTTGCAGCCTTAGTTCCAGCCTTGCTAGTTCCAGCAGCGTCAGCCATCTGCAAAACAAAAAGCGAATATTACTCCATCAACTTTTAAAACAACAATCACGTGAGGCGGCTGGCGATTGGAGTTGGCTGCAAAAAATAAATACAAGTTAGTAGCGTTAGCAGTCAACTTTGACTTCTCAATAATTAAACTTCAACCTCCAGCAACTCGCAGCCAAAAGAAATAACTTAACTCCTCACAAGAAATTTACTCTATCAATTTCAACTCCGAAAAGGCGTGTTAAAGTTCGGCAATATTTAAAATCAGCAATTTCGAATTTAAAATCAGCAAGCTTATAAATTATAAATCACCAAGTTTGAAATCAACTCTTCGACAGTTATACATCAGCAACTTCGAAGAGAATAAATCCGAGAGTTTTTTAAGCGAACAAGTTAAGATCAGCAAGCTTCGACAAATTAAAATCAGCTTTTCGAAAGTTATAAAACAGCAACTTCGAAAAGTAATCGAAAATCAGCACTTCGAAAATTATAAAACAACAACTTCGAAGGCATTACGATTTAAACCCAACTCGATTCAGCAACTCAGCAATTTCGAACAACTTCGAAAAATTAAAGCTCAAGCAACTTCGCATTCAAACAATCTCAGCATTTTAACTCTCAGCATAAATAAACGATTTCAGCATTCCAACTTTTAATTTCAAAGGCATTTCGACTTTAGCAAAATAAAAAGTTTCAGCAGCTTCGAATACATACCTCGACAACGTGAAGAAATAAAAATGCTAAACCCTTTTACTTCGAAGCACTTCGCAACTTGCAACCTCGAATCTCAGCAACTCCAACGATCGAACTTTCAGCAACTTCAATCTCAAACTTCAAAAATCGAACTCTCAGCAACTTCTCGAATTAAATCTCACAACTCAACTTGCCAGCATAAATTTCAACTTCGAATCTTGTGAGATGAGAATGAAAATCCTCGGAGTTTTATAGCAAAAGGCTGGCGCTAATTTTAGCAGATGCCTTTTATTCCTTTCATCATGACTGACGCATTTGCTAAATTTAAAAGGGAATATTCCAGTCGTCAGGCAGTTGTTATGACAATTTGCTATTCGGGGAGATTCTTTCCTCGATTAAAATTTAAAATTCCCCCCGACTGCCAGTTACCTCCAGTGATTTCGAGAAAATCATTTTTACATCGATTTGAAGTTATCTTGACTGCATTTTAAAATGGCACTTTTAATTAATTAAAATTTTAATTTAATTGCCAGTTTAACTTATTTTTTTAACGCATTTTAAAAATTTGACATCAATTGCCGAAACTGGCTAGGCATAATTTTATTTTCCGTCCGTAATTAACTTCCAAGACAAATTCCCCTTGTTAAATCGTCCGAGATTTTAAAATTGCATGGGTCAAAATCGAAGGGGGAATTTAATATTAGACTTAGGAAAATAATTAAATTAATTAATTAAATTAATTTCTCCGTCTTGCTAAGAGAAATTTTAATTTCTTCCAAACGCCTTTCAATTTACTCGTGCTGAGGGAAAATTTCAAGTGCCTTCAAAGTCCGAAATTTAAAATTTAAATCTTGTTGTACCCAAAATTAATTTTTTGGCATTCTGTGTAAATTGAGCTAAATCTTGTTAAAATGCCATGTTAAGTCAGTTTTAGGTCAAACCAATTATAGAATCTTGGTGGGTTTCTGTCAAGGAACACATGTGCAAAATTCTGAAATTTTGAAAATTAGGGTTTTTTCCCCTATTTTCAGGGAAATCCCCCGAAAATAGGACCTTCCCAGAAATGATCGAAAACGATTTTGATAGGCTTAAAAGGCTTCACGATCACATTGGTCAAGTCAGAATCATCAAAAGACATGTTTTACTCTGGTGGGTCTATTTCTCTTTTTCAGGAACAAAGTTAGGAGTTCCACAGCCATTAATGGCAGATTGGCCAGTACCAGGTGCTGAAAGCTAAGCTTCAAAAGCTTCAACGACGCAACCATGGCGGAAAAGGTCGAAAAAGATGCTGTTTGATGAAGGAGATTCCTGAAAGTGAAAAAGGTCAAAATTTGACTAACTCTGGAGATGTTACGAAGGGGAGAATGCTCACATGTTGAAAAGGCGCCTTTTTCAAGCAGGGGCGCCCATGATCTTTGAAGGTCAAATAAAGTCAGTAAGATCATCCGAAGCAGTCATTCTCGGCGTTTGATTGCTGGCTCAACAGTGAAACGAACATCCAGATCATCTGATGAATAGATCACAAGCAGCTGCTGACGAAGCAAAAAGAGGCAGTTGAGGAAATATCAAGAAACCACAGTTAACGGCGAAGTTATAAGGAAAAAGAGCCTTTTCAAAAGAAAGGCGCCCTTTCTTTTGGACTTCCAGATGCTGACCAATGACAAAAGGCTTCCTAGGATAACTCTCTCAGCCCAAGTAGATCTCAGAAACGCAACTGCAAGCATCAACATCTGTCAGAGCAGTCAACGGATAATCAAGATCAAAGTAGGCAACTTTCCAGATGAAAATAATCAGGCTAAAAGGCAAAAGCGCCCTTTTCAAGGAGAGGCGCCCTTGAATAAAGGAACCCTAATTTGAGATTCAGATTTCCTGAAGACAGTCATTTCTGGCGAAGCAGAGCTAGGAACCTGATAAGACATCAAGTGAAAACATCTGACTCTCCAATCAACGAGAAATCCAGTTCAAGGCACGGGAGGTCATTTCAAATAAGCTGAAGAACGAAGATTGAAAAATCACTAAGGCATTGGCAAAAGCGCCCTTTCTTGGGAAAGGCGCCCATTCTTTTGGAGCCCTAAACTCAGTTTTTATCAGGCAGTCTCCCAAGCACTTCTTTCCAGTATGGATCCAGCTCCGCAGTGAATGTGTCCGTGACGTCTCAGGGTCAACAAACAACGCTAGATTCAGGATCAAACAGGGGGTTTTCAGGAGAGAAAATACTAAAAAACTTGCAAAAGATGAAAAGGGACGCCTAAAAGAAGTCAAAGGTCATTTGTTGACTAAAGTCAAAAGCTTTTTGAGTTAAAGTTGGCTAAAACGCTCCACGATTGGTGGAAATCACCTTTTTAACTTCAGATCAAACTCAAATCACCTTTTGAGCTTGTGTTAGGTCCCCAAATTTGTGGATCTGAAGCACAAACATATATATTCAAGGAGATGGCGTCCCCTTTTTCATTATTTCATTGCAGATTCAAAGATAAAAACAGCCACAAGCTCTCAAGGACGCCATTGAAGATCTGAAGGAGGTTTTCATCCGTTCTTCATTTTTATTTGCAGATCTGAAGCAGGAAAAGATTGCCATTTTGAGGATTGGGTCAGAGATAGTTTTTTGAAGATCAGATAAAACTTCCAATCCACCTTCTGTCTTTTTCCTCTCTTCTTGTCTTAGGTTTTCTTGCATCTGACAGAAAAAGCAACAGGCTACATCAGATCAGATCAACTGGGTATATTCAGCATCATTTTCCGGAGAAACCCATCTCGACAAATTTTCCAAAATCAGCAAACTTGCTGCCCCTATTTTTGGGGGTTTTTCCGAAAAAGTTTCAGAATCCAAATTCTGAGGAACTGGGTTTGTTCAGCATTGAAGCACGAACAAAACCCATGTGCCAGATTTTTTCCGGAAAAATACTTCTCGGCAGGACGCTATTTTTAAGGGTTTCCGAAAATCATCTGAACTAGGTCAAGCTTACAGTCAATCTTCAAGTTTTTCAGGATGCAGTACTCCCAGGTGCAATACGAGACCAAGACGGTCTTACTCCATGATTACCTGAAAACAGTTGACACAAATCTGCACCAAGTAAATCCAGTGGTCGATTTGGAGCAGCTAGAAGGCATGAATCAAATAACATTGCAGAATATCGAAGAATCCGGGTTGCTACAGGCCGCATCAATTCCCATCACACTACAAAGCGTAGAGCTTGTAATCGCTTGTATCAAGCATTACAACCCTACCACCAGAGAAATCAGAGCAGCAGATGGAAGAATTGTTTGCAGTTTAAAGCCTCAGGATATCGAAAGATGTTTTGATATTCCATCACATCCTAATAGCAAAGTCATATCATTGACGGAATGTGAAAAAGCATTTGAGACAGCTAAGGACAAATGTCAAAGGATTATGGCCGAAAAATGGCTAAAAGTGACAAAGGCAAACTTGCCTAAGCCGTTGGGACGAGGAGAATGCAAAGATGAGTACGCAGTGTTAATCACTCTACTCAATAGAATCACTGGAGAAGAAGATGGTCGTCAATTTCAGCCATGGATGTACTATGTCATCGCTAAAATCATTGGCAGAAGGGAATACTATGACTGGGCCACTTTGATCAGTGACACACTCCACCGACAAATCACTAGGTATCTGGAAGCTCATAGGTTCCACATGTGCTCTTACCTGGTATACTTGATCGCCTTCCAAGGTGAATTCAGGTTATTGAACAATGTGGGAACCTTAGGTGTGCAGAAGGTTCACGAACATTTCACACGTCTTGAGTTTACTCAAGCGGGAAGGCACTTCAAGAGGACAAGTGATCACTTCACTATGCACACAATACGTGAGCTTAACCATGAGATGCACGTGCGTATTTCACAGACAGCCAGAGAGGCAATGGCGGATTGGGCAGATTGGTTCATCCAATTTCCTACGTTCTCCTACATACGCGTGTATGGCTACATTGGCCACCCTGCCATGCTACCAAGATACCCTTCAGATAGGGTAGTCTTCATGGAATTCCTGAGACAGTTGTCCGAGGTTCATATCCACTTGCGCTTGAAGAGGAAGACAGCTGTTAACTTTCCCGTTGAAATGGGACTGTATAGATGTGGATTCGCGGCAGATGCTAAGATGATGAGTCAAGAAACAGCGAGGTTTAACCTCAAGTATCTCATTGATAGAAGATCCTATGATCCCAGGGGACTCTATGCAGCACACCTTGAGCAACACTCGTCACATAAGTCTTCTATGGAAGATTATTGGGTGAATTGTAAAGACGAGTATGAAGTGCGGAGAAGGAACTACAGCAGATTCAGACTCACACAAATTGCTGATTTCATGTCAGCAGACATTGAGGGCCTGTCAGATGATGAAGGAGAAGTCATTCTCCCCTCATTCTTCGCAGATTCAGTTGACTCTCAATCACTCCCGAGAGTGGATTGGTATGCCAAAGAAGACACATCTATAGAAGAAAGAACGAGTAGAGTGGTTAGAAATAGCCAACTCTATCTCGACAGCAAGAAGTCTAGGAAGGTGATACCAGAGAGAACAGAGCCGCCACAGGTTCAGTCTACACCACCTTCCACTTCAAGAAGGAAACCTAGACAGAAACAATGGTGCAATCCTCCCCAAGGGATGAGGATGTCAAAACCAAGAACACAGAGGACACCAATGGAGAAAGCCACACATAGTCCTGACATAATCATGGGTATTGCTGCCCCAGAACAAAGAGTAGAGACTGCTATCCCTGATTCAGCAGAAGTTATCACAGAGGAACCAGCAGCAGTAGTTGTTGAAGAACCAGTGGCTGAGCCAATGGCAGAAGCAACGACAGTAGAAGCAGCAGCAGAGACGGTGCCTGTTATGGAAACAGAACCGCCTACATCACCAGTGTCACAGCATACACAAGTCCTCATCGACTTGGATTCGCCACCGAGAGACATTGCTCCAGCACAGTCTCACACATCTAGCGTTCAAGGGCCTCACGTCCCTCCTAGTGAAGTTCGCCGAGATTCTATTTGGCTCGAAGGCTTCCTAGGAAGGAAGAGGGAGAAACCCTCCTATGAACTTGACTTTACCGAATTCGACCACGTCTCACAAGACATGCCGGCGAAAAGGTTGAAGAATCAAGTTCACATAGAAAGGAATGCAGAATGTGAGATCATCATAGAGACTGCCGCTCCACCAGTAGAGAAAAGCATACACGAGGTTCAAGTAGAGGACTACACTTTGTCTCAACTTAACCTCGGGAAGACTACACGACAGGTGGAGGCGGATCTTCTCGGAATAGCTTCGGTGAGCGCACAAGAAAGAATGGCCAAGGATGGTAAAGAAAAGGCAGCCTTAAAGGCTGAAAATCAGAAACTGAGGTCTTACATAACCACTTGATACATGGCACACCAAACGTCTCAGCCTTACCAGCAGGACTACTAGATCTCCCCGCCGAACAGAATCATCGGCAATTGTTAACATTCGGCAAACACTTGAGAAATCAGGTGGAAGAGTTTGTTCTCAAGGGTAGATGCGTACTGGGAAACCTATACCAGTTACGAGATAGAGCACATGAACTTCGTGTGGAGATCCAGCAGTCGGAACAGAAGATTGCAGAAAAGAGGCTTGAAGACGAAAGCACAATTGCAGATTTGCAATTAGCATATCAATCAGTATACTCTGAGGAAAACAAGCAACATCTTTTTGCTTGGAAGGAACAATTAGCGTACAAGGTGAAAGCCTACGACGCTCATTCAGTAGAGATGATTGATTACAGAAGGGTGGTTGCCACTATTATCAACTTCGCAAGAATGTTGGTAATATCTTTCCCTTGCATGGAATATCAGCGTGAAGGAGGAGAATATGTCGAGTTGGTGACTGTACAGAACCAGTTCAGAGATGTCATCCGCAGTACCTTTCTTGATGATCCAGAGGGTTGCAAGCTGGCTAAGGTAGCAGCTTTATCAACCAAGTTAGAAGAGGCAGCATCTCAATGCATTGACTTCGGAAATCAGCTCACAACGGGTGAGATCATGCTTCGACGCCACGTCATCATTCTACGGAGCATTAACTCCCCAGAAGCTGATGAAGTCAACCAATGGATAGAGACACTGTTGATTAATGGCGAGCTATAAATGCACCAGAAAAGGACGCCATACACCCTCCAAGTGGCATTCATGAGACTTGAGTTGACTTGATGCTTCTTTCCAAGTCAACTCAAGATGCTATTAAATGTAGTTGGAGTTAACTTGATGCTTCTTTCCAAGTTTAACTCTACTTTCCTTAAATCATGCATTGTCAGATCCCACTAATTAAGGATGTCTAATTGGCTTCCATGATTCGTGGATCTTAGATCTCCACTAAATGTGGATGTCTATTTTGGAGGGATACTTTACATTTAAGTTCACCTTTAGTTTGCTTTCAGTCAACTGAAGTAGTTTCCAGTTGACTCTTTGTTTACTTTCAGTTAACTGAAGTAGCTTTCCAGTTAACTGCTTGTTCCCCCTTTTAGGAATAAATCTTGCTAATTGATTGGCAAGAACTCATTGTTAACTCAAGGAGATTTTGGGGTTACCCACTCCTTTGAGTTCTATAAATAAGAGCCTTGGGCTCATTATTTGTTTAACTTTTACTTGCTATGCAAAATTGCTGCGCCATTGTTGCCAACAGCTTTGAAAGCGAATACTTGTTCACTCTTGGATGAGAGTTCGTTGGACGATTGTAATTGTGCATGATTTCGTGCCTTTGCTTTCCCAACTTTTGTAGTTCGTTGATGAAGCATTGAAGAAGAATATCAGAAGGCGCTTGCATTTTGATCATCTTGTTTGAGTTATGTCTACGTCTTGTGTTTAATAGCTTGTTGTCTCATTTCCCTCCTCGGATAGGAGTCCCTCCTCCTTGGATATTTGTTATTGACAGTTATCGTTTGATGTTGTATAATGTATTGACTTCCAAGCCATACTTCGGATAGGAGTCCCTCCTCCTTAGCAAGCTCGTTGGCCAAGGCATCGTGATTTTGTTGTTTCTAGTAAACTATTTCTTAAGCTCATACCTCGGATAGGAGTCCCTCCTCCTTGGCAGATCTCAGATCTAGTTTACCGTGTAGAGTGTTTGCTTGTACCAACCTTATCCCGGTGTATACCCGAGAGTTCAGAGCCTCGGTCATATCCTCTGGAGACGGTGAATTCAAGTGATCCAACCATCCCATTCCCGCTCCTTTACCCTCATGCTCTGTTCATCTTGAAGGTATTGGATAGATAGAAGCTAGTTAGTCGTAGTTAAGATCTGCAGAAACCAGAGAAAAGCTTAGCTACGGCGCATTGTGTTTGTGCACCCTTGTGTCCTGCCGCTGAAGCATAAAAAGATAGGAACTTTAGTTAACATTTCCCTACGCATTGCTCCCAGCAGAGAGGGACTTCTCCTCTTTAAAATAGAAGTGTTGCAAAACATTTGAAATAGCTGAACGTTTACAATCAGCACTCCAGAGGTGCTAATTTAAACGCCAACAAATCTCCACGTGATTTTTTTTTTATTTCTAACGCCTTTTAATTTAATTCTTGCTTTTTGAAAAATTTAAACGCCCGTTAATTTATTTCTTCGATTTTTATACCCATGTTTTAATTTTGAAATTAAACGTCCTTTGATTTTTTTAAAATCCAGTTTTATCTTTCAAAGGTGGGCGCAAATGCAAGGGTCAACATTTAGCTTTTCTCCTTAGGCGCATACGAGATCTTGGGCTTTGGGCGCATATGATAAGCTTCATTTTGAACGCCCCTTTAATTTATCTCTTTGATTTTCTTTTAATATTGCTTGATCACTTTTGAATATTAAATCGCTTTTTTTTTAAACTTTGAACGCCTTTTTATTTCAAGCTTGGGCGCAAATCACAGGAGGCCCGTCCAATTTCTTTGCTTAGGCGTACTTAAAGGTTGAAGCTTTTAATTTTTTTTTTTTGAGATGGGCGCATATGATACCCAGAGGTTTCAATTTTAGCACTTGGCGGATTTCCAGATTTTCCAACGCCCTTAAAAATTTGTCAATTTCTCTTCAAAGCTGGGCGTAAATGGAGGTGCTAAGCTTCAGATTTCAAACGCCTTTAAATTTTGTATTCTTTTCACCTTCAGGCGCATTTTGATAGTTGAGCTTTTAGGCGCATTTTACATAAGCAACCTCCAGTTTGTCTCAGGGCGCATATGGCATAGCCCCCTTCCAGTTTCAAGGGCGCGCATTAGATGATGAGCTTTCAGTTTCAACTCAGGCGCATATGAGAGGGGGAGTTTCCAGGCGCATATGGATGGGTCTCCGTCTAGTTTCAATGCCTTGGCGAAATTCTTCACTTCTAACACCCTAATAGACCCAGGCGCATATCACTATGTCGACTTTCATTTTCAAAGCTTCAATGGCGCATATGAGACCAGCAACTATCATTTTAAACACTTAAACTTTTTTTTCTAAAACTCACTTCCCAGGCACAGGCGCATATCACAAGGGTAGCATCCATCTTCAACATTGGGTGCATTTAAGTGTCTTAACTTTCACTTTTAACTCCTTCATTGACCCAGGCGCATTTGACAGGGTCTTCGTTCAATTTTCACTTGCCTTAGAAACTTTTCGCTAGCTCATCCAAGTTGGGCGCATTTAAGTGTCTTAACTTTCACTTTTAACACCTAGGGGCGCATTTTGCACATTCAACTTTCATTTTCATGACTTAGGCGTTTTTTATGTTTTTGCTTTGGGCGCATATAGCACATGCCACTTTCATTTTGTCATAGGCGCAAATCACCCACCAAGTGTTCATTTTGGCGCTTAGGCGCATATTAGACCCCCTGCTTTTATTTTAATGACTTAGGCAATTTTCATCCAATCACCAAGGGCGCATATCAAAGGTGACACTTCCAGTTTTGTCAAGAGGGGCGCATTTGGAGGTCCTTACTTCCAGTTTACTTGCCTTAGTGAAATTTTTAAATCCCCAACCTCCTTGGGCGCATTTCACCATGTCTACGTTCAATTTAAATGCCTTAGAAAATTTTTCACTCCAACCTTCACTGACCCAGGCGCATTTGGGGGGTCAAGCTTCCAATTCCAATGCCTTAGAAAAATTTTCAACTACTCCACATGACCTTGGGCGCACTTTGACCCCGCTACGTCAAGTTTTCCAGACTTAGTGAAATTTCCGCCTCTGTTCAGCCTTGAATGCGAGCTTTAATGCTGGACTTGAAATTTTATCCATTTTAGCAAATTTTGCGCCTGCTACCAGATTTAAGTTGATTCTCCGTGGTCAACCCTAACACGCCCTGACTTTCTATTTTTAGAAAGTTCCTTGAATCTTGTGCCGTTGACTGGATCCTGACTCCGGAAAGCCTGATTTTCACTTTGCTCTGAATTTTGACTGACTTGATGCTGTCGACGCCCAATGCCTGTTTGTACTTGCTATTTTTAGCAACCTGCTAAAAATAGAAACTGTTCAGAAAGTCTTCAAATTTTGTGTGTTGAATGCCCGAAATATGGTGATTGCGACTGGATGCTGCTTCTGCATGAATGTCTGGTTCTGCCCTTAATTTTGGGAAACCCTAATTTCTGGTCTTGACCTGCTAAAAATAGCAATCATCTGATTCTTCGTCCTCTGTAACTCTGTTTGCTTTGAAATTCGCGCCACGGGTTACTCATCACATGTTTGTCCTGTACTCGCTGAGATCTGGTGCTAACCTGCCAATTATAGCTGCTGCTGAAGTGACTTACTATTTATAGTAAGTGCCTGTTTCTGAGGCTTCCTTTGCTCCGTTTGCTTTGAAATCTGGACAGTGTGCCCGTCGTTGGTGAACTTGCCTGTGTATGCTGACGCCGAGATCAACTTTCTATTTATAGCCCCTGTCCAAAATGCCCTACTAAAAATAGCAAGTTCTCCGATTGCCTTCAAATTTTGCCAGCAGCTTCTCGGAAGGATGTCAATCATGATGGATACCTCAGTTTTGAGCGTTTTGACCTCTGACTCCTCATTTTTAGTGCTGAAGCTCGAAACCCTAATTTTGTGCATGTTGCTCAGATGAGCTTCGTTTGACCTCGTTTCAGTTGTATGATGATCAGCTTGCATTTCTGAGGTGTTGAGTAGCTGCCCAAGTGACACCTGCTAAAAATAGAAAGCGGCCGGAAAAGTGACTGACTGGCTGCCGGATGATCTTGTATGTCATACTGCCCGAAAAATCTTGAAAAACCCAGAAAAACCCAGAAAAATTTCCAACATGCACGCATTGGCTAAAAATAGTAAGTTTCTGAAAAGTGGTCAGCTCCATTTGCATGTTACACTGTTGCGAAGCTCTTGGAAAACCCAGAAAGAAAATGCCGACATGCGCTGAAAATATCTGCATGCAAACCCTAATATCGGCTTCCGAAGGCCGAATGCTGAAAGTCATCATCATACTTTGCATGTCACATCGCCGCGAAGGTCTCGAAAAACCCAGAAGGAATCTTCGGACATGCATCAGAAAATGTAACATTAAGACCTTGAAATCAGCTCTGGAAGCTGTACTGCTAAAAATAGCAGGTTGTTCGTTTTTGCTCAAAATTAGTCAAAAAGTGAACTTGAAGTGTTCGAAGTGCAATGAAGTTATCCGAACGTGAAAATCTTAAGAAAATCAACCCTAAACTTGACACTTACTAAAAATAGAAAGTTGACAGAATTCAGTGAAAATTCAGGGGTTGCTTGCTGAAAACATGGTAATAACTCTGCTAGGCTCAAAAGCTAAATAATCAACTCAATTTGACCTCAATGTGACCTAAAAACGTGAAACCCTAATTTCAGACCTGGTCGAATCTTACGTTCAAGCTTGCTGATGGGAGCGTCCCCAGAAAAGCAGATAGCAGAACAGAAGCAGAACGAGAGAGAAAGACAAAAACCCCAGCCAAAAGACCAGAATGGAGCGAAAATTTAGGGGTCCCCATTTTAGATGGGGCGATGTGTGAAAAGGTCACAACATCTGGCGACTCCACGGGAAAGTGTTGAAAAACACTTTAAGAACTGGACCTTGATTAAATCTCCCTCAAATCATCATACAGAAAAGACACTTACTCAAAAGGGGAGAAGAACCCGATATTGGATCAGAACACTTTCATCCAAAACCCTGTGAGTGTGTGCATTCGTTCCATCTCTAAACCATCTCGACTTCCGGAATCGGCCGTCGCAAGCTATATAAATATCTTAACTTCAAAAGCATCCTGGACATTGCCTCGCTGCCAGTCAGGCGTCCATAGCCCCGACGAGGTTGTCGCTACAATTCTCACGAATATTGCTCCACTGCCGGCCGGGCGTCCATAGCCCCGGTGGAGTTACTCGTATGTTCCCAAAACCAATATTTCATAATATTTCTTTCATTTTTCACTTTATCATTTTTTGTTTTTCAGATATTTCTTTTAAACACATTTCTTTTTCCTTCTTTTGATTTCTCCGTCAATTCCTTGATTGGCTGGCAGGCAATGAAGCCTCCAATGGGTTTGAGAATTGTAGTGGCGCTGAAGCAAGACGTAAAAATTTTCACCTGCTAAGGCCTTTCCCAAGAAACCAAAATGACCCAGAGTGGAGATAGGTAAAGTTTTTAGGATCATCAGACTCATGTGTTGAGACACAATAACGGGTTAACCTCCCAAGACGAAGGCCTAACTAAACCTGATGGCGAGATGATGAGGAAACTACCTAGTCCCACCTATGCAAATCTAATGGAAAGAAACCACGCCAGGAAAGAAAACATCATCACCCCCATCGCAATGGGAAACCATAAATCCTTGTCCATTCCAAACCAAAACCACTTGAGCGGACAACTCAAGGGACGGAAAAAAAAAAAAAAAAACCCCAAAGGGCAACAAACCAAAACCAAAACAAAGAACAGGAAAACAAACGGAAAGCAAACGAACGGGAAAGCGAACAAACGGGAAAGCAAACCCTAATCTAACTATTTTACATGGTAGGCTCTCGGAGAGAACCTAAGACTGGAAATAATGCTTGAGGAACTGCCCCAGCGATGCACCATATCCTCCTCTTAACAAAATGCAATCTAAATGTATCCCTGCTGATTTCAGAAATTTGATATGGACCCAACCACAATTTATCGAACTTGTCGTGATCTCCTTTCTTCTCGTGGGCCTTGTCCCAGTATAAAACCAAGTCAGAAATCCGGAAAGACTTGATCTTAGCTTGTTTATCAAACCATCTTTTCACCACGGTGTTTTTGCTGTTTTCAAGAGCTTATCTTCTTTTCTCCTCCTGAGTATCAATCGGTAGACAACCTGTTTGAACTGATCTTCTCCTCGTAGAGATAATTTTGAATAAACCTGGAGAGTTGGACTTTAGTTGCACTGAAAAACAGAACCCATTCCAGACCAAATGGTAGGAGACGTTCCAAGGAACTCTTTCTCGTTTTAATTCACCATAGGCAAACCTCAATCACAGCGGTGCCAATTCCTTGGATTCTGTCCAACAATTTCTTTGACATGGCATTCACAAATTTTATTTGTGACTCAAGAACCGTTTCCCTCATGGGTAGTAGTGCTAGAAGAAAAATTCCTGTTATTCCATACTCAAATGCCCAGTTTGAAAACTTCAGTGATGAGAAGGCCGAGCCATTGTCGCTGACTAGGGCGTGAGGGCATCCAAATCTTGTAATGATATTTTCCTCAAGGAACCTGATGACCACCTCTGACGTGCACTGCCTCAAAGCCTAAGCCTCTGTCCACTTAGTGCAATAATCTGTAGCTGTCAGAATATACCTGTGTTGTCCTGATGACGGCGGATTAATCATACCAATAAAATCCAATCCCCATTTTGCAAAGGGCCTGACCTCGATCACTGGCTGCAATGGCATGGCGGGATGCCTTCCCCTATTTGCCGCTGTTTGACAGACGTGACAAGCCTTTACATGCTCGTATGTGTCTTTAAAGAGCGTGGGCCAATAGTATCCAGCTCTTAAAATTTGATGAGCCGTGGCTAGACTACCCCCATGTCCAGTTCCAAACTTCTCGTGGAAATGCTCCATCAACTGCTTGGCTTCCTGTTTTCCTACACATCTTAAATAAATTCCTTCATAATTTCTTCTGTAAAGCACTGAACCCTGTAGCATAAACCTTTGACTCTTCATTCTCAAGGCTCTTCGTTGGACTGGATTCAGGTGGCGAGGACACCTATGATTCAGCAAATAATAAACGGTGTCGTCGTACCACTCCCCTGGAGATACCTCTTCCAAAACATACGTTTGTTGTACTAACTCTGGACCCACCATGGCAATTGTCTGCGCTAAAGCTTGTCCTCTGACTAACTTCATGGGCTGTATTTCTATGTCATATTCCTGCAAAGTGGCGACCCACTTGCCTCTTCTTTCTCCTAATTCATTTTGCATCAACAAAGTTTTGACGGTAGCATCAAGAACAATTGCATGGACTTTGCTCCTCAAAAGGTAGTGTCTAAACTTCTTCACAGCCTTCACCAAAGCGTAAGCCTGTTTTTCAACACTGGGGTATCTTAGCTCAGCTTCTTTCAGTGGAGCACTCATAAAAGCAATTGGGTGCTCATCCTTTTCTTCTGTTCTTTGTGTCAACACCGCTGCGCACGTGTGCTCTGAAGCGAATGAATACAAATAAAAGGGCTTTGTATAATCCGGACTCACCAATACCGGAGCGTCCACTATAGCTTGTT